>JAQIXN010002491.1:0-11424 GCA_034698145.1 Proisotoma minuta
TCTAATAATAATGAAAACATTAAAATGAAAGTGAATCATGAACTAAAATTACATACAAACTATTACCAAATCTAACAACACTTGTTCCTTCCTTGATGTAATTTTTGCAATAAAGATAAACTTTCACGGCAGCACTGTTTACGAGGAAAGGAATAAATGCGAAATAAGTTCATGTTTTGAATGGGCAATAAACTGTTATGGGATATTTCGTTCGAAACTATCATCAATCTTATTTTATACCCTTTGCTGCAAATCGATACAAAAACAAAAAAAAATAAGCCGATTGGAAGAGTAAAGGTATAAATACAGTTTACCCCAAATTCAAGCAACTTATATAAGCTTTAGTCTTTCTCTTTGTTTCAGGTTATTAAACGCAGCATAAAATAAAACGAGAATAAGTTTTCGTTCAGCACTACATATGCAATTTTTATAAGTCGTCAAACTTGCAACTCTACTTATTTAAGAGAAAGCATGCATTTAGTAATCTTATGTATAGTAGTTTGTTTCAATTTGAATACAATACAAACTAGAAATGATATTTATAAAACTGCTCAGAATGAGGTAAAATTGTAAAATTGTTGTTAAAATGGTAAGGAGACCAAAGCATGCAACACGTCAGGCGTACACGCGAGACCCATTCGTCATTCATGATCCCAGGGCCCTTTCAAATACCCAGGAGATGATAACCTTGTACACGTTAACTGGAGGGAATAATTCAAGCCACAATTTGTGTCACATGTTATAAATCACACGTGGATTGATCAGCAGTATGTATATGCAAATAAAAAAGGTAATTAGCACAACGTGGTAATGTTTCTCTTTCCTTTCTTGTAATTTGGCAATCAAAACAACTTAATAAATTTGAACAAAGCATATTTAATTTTATATTAAAAAATTCCTTTCTGCTTTTGGTTGTTGTCCCCAAAAATTACGTTTTAGTCTTAATTTGCTTGATAACTTAATAAGACTATGAGACCTAACAAAAATGCCGACGCGTAGACTTAAAATAATTAAAATACAGTGACAGTTATATTTTGTATAGTAAATTGAATAAGCTTTGCATCCCATTTTGGAAACCTGCTGACATTATTGCGCCTGTATTTGGGATACAGAATAAATTATATAAATGCAGTTTTATGTTAAAATATATCCAAAATTGGAATTAAAAAGCTTCTACACGCATCATTAACTTTGTTGCCGCTTTATTTTGCATTAAAAAATTTAGGTTTACGAGCGTCATTTTGAAAAGCTTGCTTTTATTATTAAGAAGTATTCAGAAGATGATCAAAATTAACCGAATGCCTATTTAGTTACTATAATAAAACCAATGAGACTCATGTTGAAACTTTATTGGGACGACATCCGTCTTTTTTCAGGTGACGTGTAGTTAAAAAAATCTAAAATAATTTCACATTGGACCGGTTAAGCATGATTTACTGTCACTACAAAGTTTTGTCCCTTAAAAGGTAAATTATACCGCAAAAGCAGACACCATACGGAGATCATGGATTAATGTATCGCGACTATATTCCATTTATCCATTTCACTTAATAAAACCAAGAAACCAGACAAAATCAGCCAAAACTAAAACCATCTGCAAATTCAAAATCGCTTTCTTATAACTCATGGTCAAAAAGATCAGTCATTTCATAACTCGAAGAAAAAAATACAAGAAATTATGGCATAACATTTTTTTAACAGACAGACGACTGCTGGGGTAATTAAATACAATTTCCAAATGATTAGAGACATAATTAATCCACTCTTGTCTTCCACTAAAGGCTAATTTCTGGCTAAATAGGACTTTAATATCCTTATCCCTGTCTGCAGAAAGACGGCATGAGACTGGAGCGGACGCGTGTCTTTTTATGATACTTTTTAACTTGAACAATGAACAAGACTTCCCACTGCTTGGAATTTGTAACTATTCCATTCTTAATTTCAAAGTAAAATATTTCAAATTTTCAAAGGAATCATAAATTTTGTAATAAACTCGTCCTGTTAAAAAGTCCTGACATTTTAAGGTAAACAAAATAAGTTGCCCAGACTCAAAATAGTGCACGCAATGCAGGTAGAAAATTTGATACCATTAATAGCTCCGCAGCCAATTTAATCAAGGGCAAAACAAAGAATGCAATTAATCTCTCTTAATTCCAGTTCACTAGACAGCATTATCCCCTGATTAATAAATATTTTGGATGCTGCAGCAAATGTATATGTATATAAAGTCAAAAATAGCTAGAAGCCGTAAACAATCATCAACCTGTGCTGGATCTAATACCTCGTATGTTACTTATATTTATCATCATCTCAAGTCCAAGTGATTAGTTTGTTGGCAACTTTGTTTTGCCCGTGGTTTATGGATAAAGTCATTATTTCCAAAGACTTGATCTCGGTCAGAGATGTAGCATGAGAAGCAATTTCCTCAGAGTTAATTAGATATAGATGTAACAGCATTCCACGTTTAATGTAGTCTGGCATTTATTAAGTCTCCCTTTCTTACCTTGGCGTCCAACCGGTACTGATCCAATAGTCATAAAGAAAGTTGCCCTGATTTTATTACCTTCCAATAGCTGAGGTGTCGTGGATTAAAATGTAATTAACCATTCATTATTTTTGCTCTCAATGTGAATACAGGTATTGTACCTAGGTATAGCAATTGTATTTATTTAGTAAAACAAATCTGAATAATTTGTATTCGAAACAAGCCCAAACATTAAAAGAAAGGCTATTTACCCAACCACAGGACATGATTACACAAAGCCTCATACGTATAACTACTTCATTGTAAACATTTCCCCAAAGTACCATGTTTCTTTTCAATTGTACACAAAGGATTTCAGCAATATCGATTTAGCGTTTACTGGAATTCGGAATTCACCTCAAGAAAAGGTGAACAGAGATCCAAACAAACGTTTAGCAAAGAAAAACTTTCTTTTATTTTCAACGATAAATAATATTTGTACCAGATAAAGATTACTGATATAAAACAGCACGAGCTATAATATACACATACAAAATTGACAAGCGCTATAAGAAAACTTGTCAACTGCATAAAACAAATTGACAGTTGCTGATGACTGAGTCAACATAGTTGAAACTCTATAATAATAATACTTTTGACTGATCTTTTCCCTCTGGGGTATAAACGTTGCAAAATTTGTTCTTGCCAAGCATCATTCATGAAAAGTAATTTATAATTAAATTATGACCAGGAATTTCCAACCATGTTACATGTCAGTCATTGAAACATAACATAACATAAAAGCGTGCCATGAGTTTTTTCTAGTTTAATCTAATAATAATGTAGCCCGTTGTTGTAAAGTACTATAGATGCACATTTTTCTCCAACTTGTTCTTTGAGGTATCAACTGTGCTGAAACAATGGGACTTTAATAACGTCAAATCTCGAATGAAGATACGAGTCTCCCGTTGGGTCCTTTTAAGATCTTACAACCAACACTGCTCAAGATAACAAACAAGCCTTCAACCAACAAAATCTCATCCTCCCCAAATGATACTCTAAATATATTACCTACATTTCTATTACATTTCTTTAAAATGCAATTTGGTCATTTACTGTACGTACTTATAACAAGTTCATTGTTCCAAATGCAAAAGTGAATGGTAATGGGATGGGAGGAGAGACAAACAAGTTGTTTGAAACAACACATTCATATATATCCTCATTTATAATCATTTTTAAAAAAGTTCAAATTGGAATCTCTGAATAATTGTTGTAAAATAAATTCATGGGAAACATTTCTTTCGCCCATCCCAAATGTCAAAAGATGTAATGAAAATCCTTTAGCCAATAAAATTTGCTCTGGTTTGTCTACATGCGTCAGAGTAATTGCACCATTTCTTTGATGAGCCGTGAAAATCGTAATTCCATTTTACAGATGAGCACTAATTACAAGGAACAGAAATTTTTAAAGCCAAAAATGGGAGTAAGGCTCCAATTATTCTGATGCTTCAAAATGAGTAACCGGCTTATAATGTAATTTATTTAATTGTTATTTGAATTGTTTAGTTAAACTGTATTTACGATTAGAAAACCATGTAATTATTACTAAAATGCGGTTATTTTGTCGGGCATGGAGTAGTGTGTTAAATTAGAGGAGTGAACACAAATAAAATTCTCAAATAACAAGGCAGAAACTCCGATGCATACAAATGTGTCAGGAAAATATACCATCTTCCATCAATTTCTTATCTTTACATTGCTATCAATGTCCTTTATATTATCCGAGGAGGACAGTTTGTGTCCAAAAAATGACACCTCAACCACAACCACCCAGTTTTTGTTTTGGGGGAATACAGCAGCTTCACGTTTCTTGCCAGGTGGCATTTTTATTTACAATGAAATTGCCCCTGTCTGGTGACATTTCCCATCAGACGCAATGCAATGCAATGGTCGCAACAGGAGTACCAAACATATTACTTTTCTTTATTGAAAATTGTTGACACTCTGACAGACACCAAGATACGCACAAACACAAACATTTGCCATATTAATATACAAAACAATATTCAGATGCATTTCAGATTTTAAGATTTTTTGAGCGACAAGGCTTGTGTCTGTAATAGAAAACCTTGAGCTGGCGTTTCTCATGGACAATAAAATTCACCTGACACAGAGAGAACAGAAATGGAATGAAATGTCAGTTTCTTTCCTTTTGTAATAAAAAGTTTGGCTCTGTCACGAACCCTGCTTGTTTAAGAAATGAGATTTCTGTCAGAAAAGAATTAACTTGCCCTGTTTGAGACTGGAAATATTTAAAGTATAAAATCTGTTGCATATTTCTCCTGCAGAGATGAGCACCCAAATTTAACCAACGTGTGAATAAAGCACTAGGCCGGTGGCCCTTTTCACACTTTCTGACACTTGTGTAATTTGGAATCTGATAAAATCAAAGCCAACAAATACAATTTATTGCATTTTAGTTAGTTGTATATGTATAATATTTAAATTTTTACTTTCTTTTTTTTCCTTCCCCACTATGTTCTCAATTTTGGCAAGTTTTATGAATTTCTCAATGTTAAGTTTTTCCCATTTCCACATGAATTATGGATTGGTGTGGGTTGAACTTGTGAGATATTTTATGCAGTAAAACAATGATAATTATTATCAATATCTCCTACAAAATAATAAAAATATTCTTAGTATGAGTTTCTTTTGTGAGATTGATTTTTTTTGAGTGGCGTCTATTTTTGTGGAATATGAAACAATATAATAAATAATATTTTATATTGCTAAAGTAAAAGCATTTGTCTGAGTTTTCAGACAGAACAAAAATTGAGAATGACATATAAAGTACATGTATAACACAGCCTCGTTCCAGTTCCGCAAACCTTTTTAAAAGTACCATATAACATTCCAGTCTTTTCTGACTTGATTTGATTTGACAGCTAATTAATTTAAAAGCTACCTGTCTTTCACAATAAGCAACAACCTCAATACTTACCAGGTCATCAGAATAAACTCTAAAAGGTGTGAACAATGAGCATTAAATTCCAAGTCCCAATTGAAATGGGGTTGGACTGAATTCTTATTTAATAACGCAGAAGGGAATGTAAACATGGAATTTCAATTTTCTCTGTGAGAATAGCCTATTACTCATACTTTATGCTTCAGAAACAATTGAGTTTGAGCTCATCATTTAAGTATTTTCACTATTTTCATGCATTGCGCCCACCTCTTGTTTGTTTTCACTTCTGGAATTAACCATTTCTGATTGATGAAACGTGTTTTAATGAAATACAGAAATTCTGAACAAGTGATTTGTTGCCTTTGGCTCGAAAAAAACAAAAGCTTCTTATGGAATTGAATTAGCAGAAGTTGATACCATCACATCATGAGTAATAAAGTTGATTGGACAAAACACAATGCACTATACACAGTACACAGTAGCTACTATTGTTTCCTAAAAATTCGAAAATGTCATTAAATTTGCAGATAAAGCGATAAACTAATCCTGAAGAGTTGCCACCACCCTTTTTGACTGATGACTGGTTTAAAGTTTCAATGGATTGAATTGTCCTTGTTGGGCTATTTCTTTCACCATTGTCTTCAGTGATATAAGTAAGTGAATTAGCTCAGGAATGTACAACACAAGATGCATTGTTGAAAGCAGCATAATTGTAAAATTATGTTATCCCTCTTATAGTTTATCATCAACTATTTATTTTGTGCTTATTTACTCTTGCTATCAAACATGACCCTGCCTTTGATATACATGCATATAATGGCAACATGCTTAAAGAAATTATTCTCGTTCCTAATAATCCTAATTCGGACTTGGTTTAAATAGTTGCGTCAATTTAGTATTTTGAAAACAATGACATCATCCCACAGAGCATAATGGTGGGATGAAAAGAAGAATTAATGTTGCATTATTGAATACAACAATTGAAACATAAATGATAAACCAACAATGAGTTGTACCATTATATACCATGATTATGTCTACACTAATTGTTTGACACTTGTATTAATATTGCATAAAATCTTATAGATATTGGAAACTTTATTTTCTTTCTGCAGATGAAAATATATCTTATTTATGTCCTTGAAATTGCAGCAGCATTTAAATTAGTTGTTAGTAGTTTAGTAGATTGAGTGACAAGGGCAAAGCGGAGAGATTTCTTCTTCCTGATGATAGTACTTATAAACGTCGATGACATATCTGGGCTGGACTAAACAAATCAAATCCTATCTATACCTCATGCATTGTTCTTGGATTATCTTAATTCGTAATCTCAGATGGGTTGGTTATGATTAGTGACCGTAAACTGCCCTTGATAGATCCACGCCAACGCAGAGTAAAATTTAATATCACACACATTTGTCCGCCTTCCATATTTTGATTTGTTGATACAATCCCAGACCACGGGAAGAAATTGCCATATAATGTTGGTTAATACGAAATAATGAATAAAGATTTCATAAATTGTGATTAACATGATTGTCTGAACTTTAAACAAATAATTCTGACATGTTTATGGAATTAAATGAAACTCTCCAAAGGTAATTATTGAATCAAGTATGCAGAATATCCCAAAAGAAGACGACGCATCATATTCATAAAATTAATCTTAATAATGTCTAATCTGTCAAAAGTGTTTAGCAGATTAGCCTACTGACTCAAAACGCTATCTCCACTGACAAGATTTTTTTTTTAAATCTGTGGGAGTAAATGGAGCCAAGAAAATGTTCTCGTCAACGAAATTCAAAACCAATTTCCAAATACGGTCTGACAATGAACCAAACTAATGTGTTTTCATTAGACTAAATGCTAACTAAATGCAAGAGCTTCCTTGTACTATTTGTCACTCACGTGTATACGTATGTACATAATAATATTGCATTATTAAGCGGAATCTAGCTAATTAAAATATTTCAACAATCAAAGCAAATAAGTGGAAAAGAAAGACATAAAACATTATAATCAACTAAAGACGTGTGAGAACAAGACAAACGGTTCACTTTTTGTCGCTTACTCTAATTTATGATTATTGTCTTATCTGAAATTACTAATTGAACCAAAAATTAAAGTTGGCACAAAAATATAGGCATTCATTATTTATTGCAGCATGCACATTACTTTATTTACGACAAAAATCGAGTAACAGTAAATTCGTGTATATAAGGATGTGTAGGTGTTGAAATGAAGTATTTGCCTTGAGCAAAGAAAATTTAAGGCCAATAAATTTACAATTATCGGCACTGAATATTCATTGCTAAATAACTACCTACGCAAAATTTAGATCTTTTTGCTTGTGAAAAAAACAGAAAGCTCTTTGGCACGTGTGACCCAATAAATTCAATTATTTAGTTAAAAAAGTTATAAAACAATGCTTAAATAATTTAAAAACACATATTTATATTTCTGTTTCAAGAAAAGAGAAAGTATGCAGATATTATTCAAGAGAAAGTAAAGCTGGGCATTTCCCTATGCAAATATCATATGGTTAATGTTCTAATCTATTTAAGATTTAAAGATTTTGGGACACAATGCAAATATGCATATGACATATGAAGCGTGAATTTATTTCCCCCAGCATATGTAGCTTAAGGTTTAGCAATGTACATGCACAACGTAATAATTTGAATCAGAGATGGGTCAGTGAGCAAAACAATGTCAGAGCTGATTTTCTTTGTGATGATTAATTGTTGAGTATTCAGAGGCCAAGTTGGCTAAACCACAGGGAAGGAAAATTAGGAAATGAAGTGGCTGCTTTTGAATTTCTAAAGTTCATGTCCACCTTATGCTCCAATGCCCTTGAACAAGGGAAAAGAAATTTTAGGCAGACTTCCAGAAAAGCCCCTTTGTTCAACTTTTACCCAGATTTCTAACTTGGTTCTTATACAGTCACTTCCTCTCAACTTGCTTTCTTCATCTTTGTCAGAGAACCGCAATTTTCTCTAAAGACAAAGTGTACAAAGGTTGCCATCATGAGTCCCATTTACACGCATTTTACACCAACTAAAGAGAAAGTCCAAAGCTCAAATCTCCGGGCAATATGACACGTAACCACAATAATTAGCATATTAAAAAGTTATGAAAGCAAAACTTGACAAAATTAGCCAGCTCTTATTATTGCGAGTTGAGAAACTTTTGTGTACAATATTTGAGGAAAATAAATGAGTCACCATTTTCAAGAAGCAGAGAGCTTAGGAATTTCTGACGTGAAAAGACCAAGTTACATCAATCATTTGAGAATGGGGTGGACAATGTAATTGAAAACTATATTCTGTCATATATAAGTTAGTGCATGAGTCGCGGTTTTTGTTCCACAAATATTTGTAAAAAATGAAGGAATTTAGCAAGGTTGAGACTATGACATGGCTAACAATGCTGCGCTGGATTTACGGTGGAAATATCTATCCTATCCTAAGGGTAACGAATTCTTATTAGATCAAGAGTGGAGACGTGTCATAGATCTTGGGAAAAAATATTTGTCGTCTCATCTTTTTGTCCATGCCGGTCTATATTTATTCTGGGGAAGAATCTCATTCACTTGCAGTGGAATTCACTTTCTTTGATTTCCTCAAAACCATTTGTCTTTTGCGTCCTTTCACCCATTCCACTTGTCCAAGCAATCTCAAGTCAATTTAAATCAAACACAATACGAAATACCATTTGCTTCCGACAATCACTAAGGCTCGAGTCAAACAAGTTTCAGCTACTAATTCAAGAGAAAGCGAATATTTCCTACAGAATTTCAAATCCATTAGTATCACTAATTAATTTTCACTACAATGGCTTATTGACAGTTTTAAAATTTATATTGTTTGGAATCCAAACTGTGGAAGTTATAATCCTACCAAAAGTCTTTACAAAAAAAATTACCTTATAGGACAGTAAAATTGTCTCCCTCAATTCATATTTCTTAACTTAATAACAGTCCTTCAAATGTTGACGTGATGATGTCCATACAAATATTCCATATACTTATAAGTACATTCTACTCCTGGTCTGAGAGTCCCAGAAATTCCTTCAAGAAACTAAGAATTTCTAAACAAGTACATACAAAAGATATTGCAGCATTATACAAAATGTATTTTGGGCTATTAAAATATGTAAACAATTGATGATGGAAAGAGGCATTTTATGTTCCCTACTAACAAGAACAAACTTTATACATATATGAATGCTTGTTTTTATTACTGTCAATCAATTTGATGTTGTTGGTTGATAGTCATTCAACAATTGATATGGATATTATCATCATCTGCATCAGTTTATGATGTGAAAAGATGAACGACTTGAGCATTTTATTCTGTTCCAGACAATAACTGCTGGTCCATTTCAGATTATTTTCAGAGTTAGTTTAATAAACCTCATCCCCAGGTATGTAATAATAACTCCATATATTTATATGAAGAAGTGTTATAGCATCAGGATTTTTTATGCTGCTGATTTCTGCTGTCGATTTATCAGAGTTCTTCAATGAGGACCTCATGGAGAGATTTGAACCTTCGTTAATGAGGCGATTACTCTTCGGCCACATATCAATAACTCTGCACTTCAATTTAAATTTGGGAATTTTTCATCTGCAGTTACAAAATTAATTGCAATCCATAATTATTTTGTTGGCTATAACTTTAAACAGAGATGAAATTAATCACTCAATCAACAAGTAACAAAATTGTTAAGGACCAATCTCGTTAGATTCTTAATGTGAGGCCAATTACTTTTTGTGCATGTTGAAATTAAGGGTGGTCGTCATTCTGGCAGCTACCTTGCAGTTCATTTTTTTTTACTATATAGCTGGTTTATTTTCATATGAAAAAGTAGTTACAAACAAAATCATGCAGTAACTTGAACTTGTTATGTGTTATTTTGTGCTCATAAAACTTGTGTAATGACATTTAAGCCCACGTGACGACGTTATTTCCCTTTTTATCATAAAAGCGTAGGCCATGTCTCAAATTTATCTTATCAAGTCTCCCATATCCTCTCACCACAACCATTCCATCCAATTTCCTGAATTTAGAATGCTCGGGATCTGCATCAGATTTTCAGCATATTCCAAGAAGAAGGACATTAATATGAAATCAAGGAACGGCTTCCACGAGCATGTAGTATCAATGTTGATGATGATGAAGGTAGCAAAGGAGACGGTGGCCTAAAATTACCATTTTACATAACAAAAATCAGACAACTAAAATGGCTAAACACAGTCTGGTTTAAATTTTTACTTGAGGATATTATGTATATATACAGAGCTTGCAGGTGTGTTCGTTGATCTTATTTGCAAATGAGCCCACACCAAGAATGCATAGTATCAGCGCCTGGGGAAAGTTAATCTTTCCCTTATACAGTTTAATATCTGCTGGAACTATGTACATTCTCATCTTACTTTGCAATATTGTACAGATATGTATGTGTAATACCAATATACCTAATTTAGAATTTGAGCTTATACACTAATTCAGTGTGACTTGGATTTCCCCTCCAGGTGTATTTAACCTCTTATTTTATCAGAGGTCCTGTTGAGAGCTTCATTTAGTCAGGTAATGTCTCCTCCATCTTTTTATAAGAGGAAAATTAGACCACACGGAGGAGCAAGTTTAGGGTCGAGATGAGACATTGCATAGTTATTTGCTCTTCTTTCTTCTTCTACACTTTTACTCACTGAATGAACTCAGATAGTTTCTGATGATTACAGGAAAAAGTATTAAGACTAGCAGAACTCAAACTGTGCTCAAACAAATTTTCCATGTAGAAGACAATAGTTTGATGTAGGTCTCATTTACCTGATTTGAAAGACAGCTATATTTACATTACCTTTACTGTCATTTCTCAGCTCAACATGTAAAGCAATGGCAATTCATTAATCTGGACTTAAAATCAACAAATTGACAATAGCATCAAGCCAGTTAACTATATATATATATATATATATATATATGTA
>JAQIXN010002492.1:0-11423 GCA_034698145.1 Proisotoma minuta
CGTTCGTGAAATCTTTTTCAAGTCGACAAAATGGTCTCTTCGCCCCATCGTTACGTGCGTTTACAACGGTTTATTTACTTTGTTTTTGCATTCCAGACAAATTCCCGCAAAATTCACAAAACCCCGAACTGAAAAATTTCCCGGCTTTCTCTGATTAAAATTTATAAACCTTGAAGCAAAACAAGCAAAGCAAGATAAATGAAGCAATTGGTACAGTTTAATTCATAAATCCAAACTTAATTATTTATTTATTAAATTGTTTGGTGTTTCTACGCTTTTTTATTTTCGTCTTTCATAAACCTATAAACTATTGCATTTTTCTCGTTGCGATCAACATCGTAGCGAGTTGATTGAAGCAGAATTCCTGAACCACAAGAAAAGTGGATCGCTCAGCATAATTGTTCCCAAATTTTATTCGTAGTGGAATACACGCCTTGAATCCTTTTTCCAATACCGATCGTTTATATTCCCCTTTCGTCGGTTTAAATGACCTCCAAATATCCAATACTTCAAACGATCGGATGTTTATCGTCGCTGCTGCCTTAAACAACATTAGATTTACCAGAATTGAATTGAAAATAAGCATTGAAAATAGTGGGATTGCAACAATTTCCATTCGACCGCTGAAAACTACGAGAGCAAACATTGACAAAATTTGAACGAGTGGCGCCGCAATTGTTAGTAGTGGCATAATTCTGGTTTGAATAACAACGTTCAACAGTCCACCCAAAATGTAGAGCATTCGATAGATTTTCAGGGATTTTTCGGCAGTACTGATTGTTTTCGCAGTTGACTTTGTTAGACAGTTGTAGAGCAATCTGAAATTAAATATACAATCGTTTATGGTTAATTTTGAAAAAAAAAATAATTAAAGGAGAACAAAAGGGGAGATGAGTATTTTTGACAAAAGCCATCAAACAACTAAGATAAAGTTCGTTTTACATAGCTTTTTGTGAAAAATTTTTACTCGTATAACATGAAACATTTAGATTCTTCAAACTAACATTTTCAGAACAGAGGTATACTTCAGCTGCGATGCAATTCCCGCCATTAGCACTCCAAAAACATAGAACAGAGCTCCACTCATCATTTCCACGGCGACCTTTAGCTCCAATGCAAAAACCAATGGCCATATCATTGATGTTGTTGTTGGAAATCCTGATGGTTTTGGGCGGCAGAATTCCATTTCCGAAGCCAAAAAAGGAGGAGTGCAAGGTTTAATAAAGAGCAGGATCCCAATTGCAGATGTGAAGATTATGTAAGAAATTGGCAATACTCTCAGCATCAGAAATCGGATTACAACGTCCACTTTTGATATTTGGAAAAAATTGTCTGAAAATCCAGAAATATATAATAAAATCATATCTGCGAGTATATTTGTTTGCAATTTTAAAAACAGGATTTTAGATTCATTTCACTAATAAATTTGCTTCATCATAAATCTAAGATTTACAACTCGTACATTTCCTTAGCTCGAGTTCCATCCGAACTGAAGCCGCCGCAAACTGTGGAATGATTGTGTAATCCGTGAAATCCAGTTTTACAATCATAGAGCCCAGATAAATTACGAAAAATAAACTGGCTTCCAATTTAGTGACAATGGTCGAGTTTGGATCATTCCAAGCCTTTAGCGTCCCCTGCCCAAGTTTTACGTTATAAAGCAGCAGCAACAAAAGTTGAATTCGGACTTTTCGAATCGTTTTATTCGATGCTTTTCCAAACGATCGACCCAATTTTTCATCCCAAATGTAAGGAAATGTGGTTTTAATCCTAGCATAAAACTTTATGCATTTTCTGTAAAGGCTGAAGAATTTGAGAGACGAGTCCATTATAATATTTTCCAAGTCCATCCAAATTGTAAATGAAGGTTTAAAATAGACTAGTGTTTGTTAATATCCAATGGTTGAATATTTCAAGGGATTTTACGAAACAAGAACCGCAGAATGTTTGGGATTGTAAATTTTTGGAGGTTGTGTTGTGTTTTAGGTCACAAGTTTGTGGAATATGCCAATCAGTAATTTTAATAATTTATGTCGGAATGATCATACATAAGTATAGGCGAATAGCGAATTATAAAATATAAAGGGACCAGTCACCAGAGTTTGGCAAGATTTATTAAATAAGCTAAAATATGGCAAAAGAATGTGACAATTATAATTATTGTTTTCTCTAAAATAATATTGGAAATAAAAAATAATCAGAGTCCCTTAACTTCCCCATTTAAAAATATTAAAAGACATTCATATTGTCTCTTTAAAAATATAAATATTTTTGGTTTACAAAACCATAAATTTGACCAACAACTTTATCTCTTTACGCATGCAATACAAAAGCTTAAAAGCAAGTTCAATTTATAAATAATTATAAAGGGATTTATCGAGTATGCATATCCTAAACTATATTCCGCACTTTGGAACATTTGTGGAAAATCACAAAATGAAATTTATAAATAAAAAAGATTCCAAAGGGTTGTATTATAGCACGGCGCTGTTAAATAATTGGCACTTAACTTACAATTCGTTGATTTACTGCGTCGCACTTGAGAAATTTAAATAACTTGGTTTCAGCATAATTTACTTTTTATTAAATAATGAGTTTGCAAAGCAAACATGAACCAATTTTAATGGTGCTTGTATTGTCAAGTTAAAGTAAAAAGATTTATATGATCTTATGTACAACTATCGGATATTTAAAATAGCTATTTCTGTATTTTACATTAAATTAAAATACTTCATAATAACCCCAAGCAATGAAGCGCAAAAAAAGTAATTTATCATTGAAGGAAATACCAATTGTATATCTAAAACACGTTAATTGGTAGTAAATTATACAACTTATCTCCACTATTTGTTCTCGAACTATTCTTCAATTACTTACTTTTCCCTGCAGAGAATACTTAATTTTGTAAATAGAAATTATCGGAAAAGAATCCATGCATTATTTGATTAAATGGAGATTTAAAAAAATGTATGTATATCATCCTTTAAATATCTTAACCTAATCGTTAGTTCTAAGCTAATTTGCATTTAGCTTTCGTTGTTCTTTGTATAAAGTTTCTCAATTTTAACGCAGGCATCATTTCATTTTCAAATCCAAGGGAGTACACACTTTATCATTTTCTGATCAAGATGAAGGGCTTTAGCTCGGTCCTACTGCTTTTTGGACTTGTTGCAATCACGTTTGCTGCGTGGGTAAACATACATCCTAACGAATAAAAAAGGTAAATGAAATCTTGTGGTACCTGGCAACAGATTGTCAATGATCATGGGTCAGAAAATTTGCAACCAATACTGGGGAGTTATACAAGACGAACGGATGGGTGTGGTTGCAGTTGGGATACAAACAAAGCTTGAAGCTGAGTGCTTCAAACTATTCAGTGGTGGTAAACAGACATGTTTTAATTCCATAGCTTATATGTATAGGTATGTTTCATAAAATTATGCCGTCTTATGTACAACGAACTCAACATAAAAGAATTTTACACGATACAAAGACACAAAGGTATATACAAAGATAATCAAAAATAGCAAACAATGAATTTTTATTTATTTAAGGCTTAAATTGTATAACTTGTTTTTTCCGTACAGTAAATTTACCTCTGATTACATAACTTTGTTTAGTAATAAGTATGTAATAGTAATATACTTAAAACAACGTTTAGCCAATCCTTATATTTCATTTCAAGTTCACGGATAGAAAAATGGGTCCATTGATTTATGCATTTCTTTTACTGCGTATTTCTATAGCCACCTGTAAAAATTTTGAGATGTTTTCCCAAACAGATTTTTTCAAAGACTGCACTCTCCATTTTTTTCATGACTTTGAGAAAAATTTGGACAATTTCTTTTTCCAAAAAACAATATTTCAAAACCCATATAGCCCAATTGTGTTCAACAACGTGTCAAATTGGTCTATCTCAAATTCCAGCCAATATTCAAAGCAATTCTTAAGCCTAAATGATCAAAATAAACGAATCTCTGTACATCACCAATCAATTACACGATACACAGCAAACTATAAACTCGTGACGTTTATTCAACTGCTTGAGATGTCCGCTGTTGGAAAACGTCCCTGGAATTTTGTAAACCATCAAATTCCACTCGCAAATGAAAATCCAAACTACATTTTTGTCCAGTTGATTACTAAAACATGGAAAAAGATACTTTCTCAATATCCTACAAGCACCACACTCACGTCAAGAATTTTCATATTCCTTTTGGAGAACGATAAATTTAAACTTTTTTCCATTTGTTTCACTTGTCAGAATCGGTATATTTTGATTCAAAGCAAAATATCAACCATTTCTCATTTATCGTCCATCTGGAACTCCATGAATGAAGAAGACTTTAAATCTCGAAACATTCGCGCAATGTATACGTACCCAAAGGAATCAAAATTACAAAACCCGTGTGAGCCTCACCGAAGTTCTTATGAAAAATGGTTACAGGAAGTCTGTGTCTATTACAGTATTGGGTTGAAATATAATTTCACATATAGCACAAACATCAAAGCTTCGGTTTCAATCGATTTGGCACTCCCTCGGTTTGCCGCCGTAAATTTGGGTGCGTTTAACCTACAAGTTACATCAAGGCGATTGTCCACAGTATTGGCTTTCAGCTCCCATGCATCGTATCCAGCTGCATACCGATTGGTAACGTTGACAACCAAATGGTTCGGAGCTACAAGTTTTGGAACCTTGCTTCTACCCTTTGATACCATTACCTGGATTCTGTCTGCTGTAGTCAGTTTAGGTGTAATTGGGTTTTCAACAGGGGCTACAAACAAACATTCACTTGGGCGCAAGACATTTTGGACAATATCCGTACTTCTGGGGCAAACTGATGGAGATGCGACAGCAACTGATTTTAGGGGGAAATTGGGAACACTCTGGCCCTGGATATCTTTATGGTATCTCGCTGCTTTTCTCTTGTCGAATTTCTACAATGGGGAGCTCTTTTCCTGCTTGGCAGCAACGTATCCAAACCCAGTTCCTGCAGGATTGGATCCAACTCTTGAGGCAGGAATTTCAATCATATCCGTTCAAGAACATGGGGTATTCATTTCAACAAGACCGTTGCATTTCATAGTGCATCTTAACAAGTTGGCGTGGCCAAGTAAAAATGGCTCTTTCTATAAAACCCTGGAAAACCTTGAAACCTTTTTGATTCACATAAACGGAAGCGGTTGGAGCGTGGCTCAAGATATCGCGAAAGGCGTACCCATTATACCTATGGGTTTAGGTAAACTACCACTTTCCATAAATCCCAAATTGTTTGCAGCAATTGGACTTTATTGGACTCAAGGGCGACGTCGAATCGTTGATTGAAAGTTTCGTTATCTTGCATCCATCATCTGTTCCAATTTGGGACAAAGACGGAGAATTTTTCACTTCAGTCCAACTTTGGACTGGGAAATTAAATGTATTGATTCCTCTTTTTTCCCGAACCCTGGCTCAATTGGTCCAATGTGGGCTATATGACAAATGGGACGTGTTGGAGAAAGTTGGGAAAAGGCTTGAAAGTACGAGATTAGTAAGTTCGGCTGAGGACTACAAACTATTTTCCGCAAAAGTTAAATGTGGGAAAGATTGCGAGAGAGAAGACATGTTTTTGGAACCACCTCAGGTTTCATTGGAAGTACTGCAAATTTGTTTTGCAGCTTGTGGACTTTTTTTGGGATTAGGGGTTTTGGTGTTTGTAGTTGAAAACAAGAAAGGTGTGACTTTGCTTAAGGAGTATTTATTTCCTGGATGCAAAACTTTGAAATTCAAAGCAACAATTTGTAAAATAAGATGCATCAATAAACGTAAAACAGTAATAGTAATTTTGTAAAATCGCAAATACTATTTAATCTAGGCAACTTTCCCATTATCTCATACATATGTAAATATAAAATAAATTCCACGCTACGTGTTTTATTGTACCTATCTGATACCTACGTAAATAATTTATGCATTGACGCACGTGGTCATTGAAACTATTTTGCTATCACTTTTGTGTGTCTAAGCTCCGTTTTATCTGTAATATAACCAAGTTATGATTTTTGACCTTTTGTGAACCAAAGTTTATAAAATAAACAAATCTAGCTCTTCGTTTGTCCCTCTCAGTTCTCGCACTTAACGCTGTTAACTTTTCAAATGTATAAAGTCTATTTTTGGAAACAGACTTTGTCCTTGTAGCGTAAAGTCACAATAGTAACACATTTTCAAAATATTAAAATTACCTTGTAAAAGTTAGAACATGAGCAAATTCAATCGATTAAATTTCATTGGAAAAAGGTCCTTAGTAAATAACCAACCGATATGATTAATATTATTCAGAAATTATTTATATTTGTGATTTGTTTACTTAGCGTTATAATATTTATAGCTTAGAGTAAGTAATTATTGTATACTCTAAGATTTATAGTAGTATTCTTAGTAACAACGTAATAACATGTCATCTCAAGAATACAAATCATTACACTTCCGTTCAATTTCTATATCAATATGCAGTGTCAATAATTGCAAGTATTTACAATCAACAAAAGTTGCTGCATTTAAATATCTACCAAAGTAAGACAATGGAATTCTATGAAATGTACTCGTTAAGGCGTAAACAGGGTAAACATAAACATTACGCAAATTAAACGAATTAACTCTGACTAACAACGTGTCCGCATAACCCAATACATTGTAAAACGTTTGACAGTCATTATAATTCATGTGGATTCATCAACCCACATTCATTTAACATATTGCAGTCGAATGAATCAGAGTTGAGCAGCTTGTATAAAAATTACAATTGTACAATATGGAAAGTTCTTTGGACACTTATATTGGTTCTGTGGTTGAAAAGGTCGAAGCTAATTTTGGATTATTTGATGCGTTTTGGGGGCAATTTCAATCGGGGGTTAATTATCGGGTAAGCTTTGCAAAATTAAAAACACTAAAATATGTACTTAAAAACGTGGTCAAGTTTGTTAAGTTTGTCTCAGTTTGCCGTTAACTTTTGGAATTGAAATATCTCAAGAATTAAAACGACAGGCTCAAAATGTCAAGGTCATTGGAGTTAAAATGTTAAAAGGGATAAATCTTTTTACAGCAAGTGAATTGCAAAAGAACTTTACAATGTAGGGGAGGAATTAACTTTGTTGTAGTATGCAAAATTTTCCGTCTGTCATTACCGTTAAAATGACGAGTTACATGAGACAATTTTAATTAACCATCTATTTAATTTTAAATCCTAATCAAAATAACA
The DNA here is from genome assembly GCA_034698145.1 of Proisotoma minuta. Classification (NCBI taxonomy): domain Eukaryota; kingdom Metazoa; phylum Arthropoda; class Collembola; order Entomobryomorpha; family Isotomidae; genus Proisotoma; species Proisotoma minuta. The sequence goes on from JAQIXN010002492.1 coordinate 7,239, forward strand.
ATCTTATATTTTCAGGATCAAAGTTTTGTATCCAACTTCCAATCTCTTGGGTTTGATTGCTTGCAAAAACTAATTGATGGTCGATCACGCATCTTCTCCGAGAAAATTCAACTTTGGAGATTTCAACAACAAAGGGCAGCAAATGGCTTAGGTCGTAACTTTCCCCAAGTCGTAAAAGAAGAAATTACAAAATTATTGCAACCTTTGTCAAATATAGCGTGGGAGTTGTATGATCGGCTGCAAAGGTTTTCCGAGAATTTTCAGAACATTCCATTTCCTGTATCTCTTCAAAATTTATTAGATTCTGTTCGAAAGTTGTTAGTGGAGCTTACAAATGATGCGTTTGTTGTTGAACATCAACCTTGTCAGGTTTGTCTAGATTTTTAGGACGTTAACAATTTTATCATGTGCTTTCTTTTCAGCTGATGAAAGCGACAGAAAAACCAAAGGAAGTTCCAAAAATTACCATGTTAATAAGAACTCGGTTCATAACCAAGGAGACTATCGTATCTTGCTCCATGATTGATGAAGAAACTGCCAGAGAAATTGTAGAAAAAGGAAATCTAAATTTGCCGACTCAAGAAAAACTTTTGAATAACCAAGAAGCTTTTGAATTACAACCACAAAATGGATATTTCAGTGCAGAGTTTGAAAAGCTTAAACTAGTGGCTATTGGGAAGCGGCAAAGAGAAGTGGGCTCAAGGGTGGTGGAAAAGAAGCAAGCAATTTTATTCTGGACAAAGGTCAAAAATGGGACTGATACTTTTGGGCATGTTAGTATTTATTCTCACGAAATATGTGACCGTGCGTATAAAAAGGCTAACAGTCCGATGACAAATTAATTTAAGATTAGGCTTGCAGCAAAGGAAATTACAAAAAAAAAATGTTTCCCGCGGTGTTTTTAAAGTTATGAAGCAAAATAATTTGACTTTAAACGCTTTTCATGGGCAATGTCACATACATAAAATATAGTACATATAGTATATATATTGTATACATACATATATATATAGTATGATATCACAAATGTTTAGTTTTTATGGGGCAATGATCATTTTCTTTAATTTCAAATGATACAGATCTACACCCTGAGTCTCCCGATATCAATCCAATCAAATGTGAATCAAGATTGGTTGGCTGAGGCTGTGATAATGTGGGACAATGCTTTTGGTGTCAAAGGCCGTCTCCCATTTGATGTCCCCCAAGAAGTGGATTGGAATCGACTCATTCGATCCATTTCAGCAAAATTCGAATCAATTGGAAAAGGACTTGAACAAAGTGACGCAAATTTTTTAAAAGCCAGAGCTGGAATCAGAGAGACTATTGCTTATGAAACGTTCTGTAAAGGAAAATTGCCGGGAAATGCAAATAACTGTAGTTTGTGGCAATTTATTTTTGAAGTTTTGAAACTTTTAAGGAAGAACGCCGATTTAAATAGAATGTGGAGGGATGGGCTAATCAAAGGATTTATTGGGAGAGAAGAGGCAGAAAAATTACTGTGGTAAATGCAAATACAATGCAAATCCAATACAATAATTTCCTTGACGACTTGAAAAAAGTAAAAGCATAGGAAATAAAATCAAAATCTGATTTAAAAATGTGTGTTGAAATATACATATAAAGTATGTCTGAATTTTCGTAAATCTATTCCAAAAACTTCTTTAGTGTCCCCAAAATTTCCATAGACGGTTTGTCGTTTGGATTTTAATTACTATTTTACAAATACAGCATGTACAAATTTTATTTTGCAGGAATTGTGAAACAGGAACATTTCTTCTCCGTTTCTCGGATTCGGTTCTTGGAGGAATTTCAATTTCCGCAAAAGTTAAGCCATACAAAGTTGTATCAACGGAGCCGATGACAGAAGCAAGCTTAGAAGTCAACCCACTGCCTTTGCTTCTTTTGGAGCTGACCAACCTCAAAACGTTTTCCAATATTTCAGGAGGCTGTGAGAAGCATGAAGCACTGGCAACCTTTTGGGGAAAATACTTAAACAAATTGCAAGAAACCGACCGTTCTAGTGGCTACAAGAAGATAAAAAAAGTTATTGATTGTGACAGGTAAAATGTTGCTTTAAATTGATGTAATTTAGCCTATATTTATTTGAACAGCACCAAGTTAAAAATGCAAGTGTCTAAATACACAATAAATCTAAACCTAATTAAAGTTCTGTTTATATTTCAGTGACGAAGAAATGCATCCACTCCAACAATAATTTCATTACTGACAGGACGAATGCTCATCAAACAAAGATTTTGCAAAATATCAAGATGACTACTTATTAACATTTAGTGAATGTATTAAAAAATAAACTTGATGTGTTAATTATATAAAACAATTTGAACCTCAAGTGCCACTTTAAGTCAAATGGACTTTTGGATTTCCCATTCAGCAATTTATAATTTTCTCTTGCAAAATGTCAAATAAAATATAATGCTCAAAGAAAAACTTTTCTTCACTTTGCCAAATTGAAATCTGATCCTTGTTTAAATATTTTGACTACAGTGGCTAAAGAGTGCAAATGTTTGCAAATGGTTGTTAATTGATCCCAAAGTTTATGACACTTTATGACGTCAATTTAGATAAACAGAGGTACTTGAGATTTGAGCAGACCATCGGAATTTTGAGATGGGATTAATGTTGTGTTACAATGAATGTAATTTAGCAACGGCTTTCTTTCCTAAGGAAAGCTTAGTTCTTTATTTTGAAAATTACTAAACAATCTTGATATTTTGAAAGAAGATTTTCTGCAGTCGCTAGATGGCGTAGTTTAATTAAAATAAATCAAAAGTTATAGTTCCCGCTTTTGACAAATTCTAAGTTACCAAAACGTTTTTAAAAATAAACTCAGAAAGACAAACTTCAGATTGGGCAAACAATTATTACTTCAAAGTTCAAATGGCCAACTATAAAGGCAAAAAGTCCTTTGAAAAATTTGTTTATCGGTCTCAGATTACAGCTATCATTCCCAAGATAAACTGAGGTTGAATTAAAATATTATTGAGCACTTGGTATATGAACCGATGTATGAAATGTATTAAGTGACGAAATAATTTATAGCTTAAAAATGGGCTGTTGCACACGAAACTGGAGTCAGTTCATGCTCTGGATTCAGCTTCTTTGCACACGACACTTTCCAAAGCAGATAACTGATTTAACCAAGGTAAGTTAAATACGAATACGCATAAATTATCATTCTAAGTTGTAACGGAGTGATAACAAAGATATATTTATGCATCACGACAATTTAATGCTATCCATGTAAATAGTTATCTTCCGGGTCTTACGCAGCTTATTGCGTAGCATAAAAGAATTGCATAAATTTTTGTTTTCATGTGTTTATACGAAACCTTCCCCCAAAATTACTGTTTCTATTGTAAGAGTTGTCAAACTGCAAACAACAATATTTGTCTCAATTTTCCCATTTAGTTGTCTCTCTAAATTTATAGCTGGACATCGTAATCTATGCTTCCTATTTATAGTCTATTAGATAAAATGCCAAAATTCCAAATGAGGTCGGTATGAATTTTTGCCTGAATTGTTGACCATATTAATATTACCAGAAAATTATTTTTTTTCTTTGAGTTTGCCAATACTCAATAAGTAGATGTGTCCAATTAGCAATACCGAATTTTCGATTCCACAGTATTAGTAGCCTTATTTGTTTTTTTTTATAAATATAAAATAAAATATTTATAAAATTGTCTCAAACCCCTCAATCATTTACTTTTGTCTCATTTCCCCCACAACCTTAAAACCGATTAAATGCTGATGCAGCATTTAGCATAGCATTAAAATTGAGCTGAAATCACAATTTCAGCATTAAAAGTTAAGGTTACAAGCACAAAAATATGTTTTCGTACCTTGCTTGCAATAAATATCTGCAATTATCGCCACTTAACTTGAGTAATGAAACAAACAATGAAACAATTGACCCATCATTCAAGTTCAACTCGGGATAATTAAGTTTATCTGCAACTGTGGAAAAAATACGTACATATTCAAAATTGCAAAGTGGGTGTAATCAATTAACAGTATTTTTGTAATCTAACAACACTTGAAGTTATGCATGTATACTACAATTTGGATTTTATTTTGCATATGGCAAACTAGTTTTTAGCCCATCGAAATCGATGGTATCTAGCAATTTGCATTACATTTAAAAAATTTCACGGAGCCTATGAC
>JAQIXN010002493.1:0-11418 GCA_034698145.1 Proisotoma minuta
CTCCGAAAGCTAATAAAGTCAATATAACTCAAGTTAATATCCTCAAAAGCCGAACAAAAATGGATAATAATAATAATAATAATAATAATAAAAAGGCAAAATTATTATAATCTTCCAATTCTTGGAGATAGTTGGAAATTATTTTATCTGTTAACTAACCGATTGATAAAGATCTGTTTTATAATCTTCTATTCGGCCTTGGATTTCTTTAAGCTCTCGTTCTAATGCCTCCAGCCGAGTTTTTGAGCCATTGCTTTTCTTAAGGCTTTGTTTTTCCTGTTCCTTCCTGTGTCTCTCCTTTTTGCAATTATCAATCTAAAAAAATAAACATTTTTTTTATTTATCATATTTCTTCAAAATAATTGTAACTTACTGATTTTTGAATACTCGCATTCATAGAGTTTTTGTCGGTCAATTCTTTAGTTAGACTATCAATGCAGTATTTCTTCAACGCAGGATTCTCACAGTCACCGATGCGTACCATGTTTATTTTGCTGGCCGGGTTGGAACCACTTGGAAGTTCTTTTACGGCTTCATCAAGTCTCAGCATGATTTCGTCAACGGCTGTATTACTGGGAGTGCAAACTAAAATTCTTTTAAGATTTGCTGAATCTCCTCCATTCGTCATTAGTAGTTGCAGAATAATTCCAATTATTGTCCTAGTTTTGCCAGTTCCTAATGAAATGAAATGAAATTATCAAATAAAGTTATGAATGTTTATAATTTTTGTGCTTTAGCCTATTTTTTGATGTTTTATTTTATAGATTGGCCAGTATCTTTGCTTTTCAATTTTAAAATTATTAAACGTTAGAATAAACCATCATTTTTATAGATAAATAAAATAAAAGATCAAAATAAAAATAAAGTAATTTCAAAATAAAATGAAGGACGAACCTGGAGGACCATGAAGTAAAAGGAGTTCTGGCTCATTACTTTTCACTCTATCAGTCACATAAACAACGACATTTTTTTGTGTCGGGTTGAGCTAAATAATTTTAAATTATAAAACCAGTGTCAACAACAACCATAAATTTTAACTTGATTTTGCATACTTTTGAAACATGTGGCACGACACGATGTTGCGACACTTGAGCTGCTGGATTAAACAATATGCTAGGCCGCTCTGGATTTAGAATTTTATTATGTAGTTTAGAGTTCCGTAAATGCAGCAGGGCTCGAACATCTCGAATTTTTGGATTTATGTACGAAATTCTTTTAATTTTTCCAATGTGAGCTTTTTCCAGATTCTCTCGTGAATGAAGTACCACTGGATAATGAAATTAGATTAGCAAAATATACGCAAAACGAATAAAGAAATGCTCACCTTGAAATGAATGTTTATATTTTCCAGTTGGATCTATAAGTTTAAAAAAATAAACATGATGAATGTTATTTTTTCTTCAAATAGCTAACTAAAATATTACATACATATCATCAAGTTACTTACTCAATTCTGATAACTTTGGATGTATAATTGAATTTTGAATCGGCATGTCCTTTTCCGTGGAAAAAAGAATATGGGAAAAGTATTCCACCTCTTGGATACACGGCACCCCCTTTTCATCTTTAAGCCAAATTCCAAGCGTAATAATAGCAAAATCCCTTTTGGAGTTAATTTCCTTTAACTGGTTTGTGGTTGCTATAAATTTACAAAGGACAACATTGCAATAACACATTGGATAATCCAATTTGGATTAAATTAAGCAAAACCATTGACTTACTGTAACAATCAAGAACGACAAAATTTGCACGCTTAAAGTGCTCAGGATTTAAAACGATGTGCTGTTGCCATTTGGAACTTAACATTGGACAGTCATTTGTGTATCGGATTTGCTCAATAGCAATTGGGTATTCTGTTAATTGATTATTACTACTGCTGAAAATTTAGATTTAAAAAAAAATCAATCAGCAACAGAATTAAAAGTAGGAAACTAACTAAAAGTAAAGCTTACTTTGGATCACGCAATCTCCTTTTATCTCCATAATCTTGGGTGATGGTTGCCCATATTTCCAAAAGAATAAGTGGAAAGAACGTTTTCACGTAAGTTTTGTAGTCTACGTATTCATTTAGAGTATGAACAACTTCCCATTTCTCCGTAACAGGTGGGGGGTGTTTCGATTTTTTTTGTTCCTTTGAAATAAATATGACAAAATTATAGTGAATTATTCGTTTTAAAAACAAGTAATATTACCTCCAACCACGGTGGTCGCCATTTCAAAACGGCTTTGTAAACCTCGTCATCACTGAGCACCGTCTCAGATTTTTCTGGCCCTCTTCTTGATACAGCAGGGCCTTTGGATATTGGAATAGCAGCGGGCATGTGGTTATAGTCATAAACGTTTGTCTTGGTTTGTTCTTTTATCGCCAAACTTGTACCTGGCTTTTCCATAAAATTTTGGTATGACGAAGGCTGGTGTACCTCATTTTGTTTTGGAGTTGTAGTAGGAGGAGATATTGCTTCGGAATGTTTGTATAGTGAATTATTTTTAATTAAGCTCGTCCTAATTTTATTCAAAGGCATACTCTTTTGAGTTTCTGGGGACGGAAGTGGAGGAATCTCACGCTGTGGGGCAGAAATTGGCTTTGTAAATGGTTCTCGTGGATCTTCGGTGATTTTTGCTTGTATGGGTGCGGCGGCGGCGGCCCTCTGGAGTTTTTGGACTTGTTCGTTTTGTTGCTTTTCCGTTGAGCTATTAGAATTGTTGGCCATCAAACTTTCCAATAAATCGTCGTTCCTGTTGGAACTTGTGACTTTTGTTTTTACAGGAGCTCTTGGTCTTGGCATTGAAATATCATTATTAGTCGTTTGGTTTAGGTTGTTGGCAACTTTTGACTTGAATGCCAGCTCCCTCAATCTCTCTGGGATGGTCAAATTGTTTGACGTCGAAGGCTGACAAGAATCCCTCTCGTTTTTGGCATCCACCACAGCAGCATTTTGATTTGTAATATTATTTTTTCCTGATTTCTGGCCTCTTTTTTTATTTCGAGGCAGAGGAGGATTATCCAAAAACTGAAATACAAAAATAATTTAATTTTAAAAGTTTATTAAGTTCAAAGAGGTGGGTTGAAAAAAACCACAAACCTTAATTGTTCTCGGTCCTTTTTGCTTGTTGTCGTAATCATTGGCCAAGTCAGTATCTCGAGGAGAGGCATTTTTATTGGAAAGGGCAGGGGGTTCAATAAAATCATGATGACTATCGGGTGGATCGTCAGAAACATCTGAGAGATTGTCTTCCATTTTCTCGTCACTCTCGTGTCCATGATTGTTGTTATCCAACATTTCTTCATCTCTAGGTGATGAAAGGGAGTGTTCCGAAAGAGATTCATAAGGCTGAGAGTAGCCCTCAAATTCTGAAGACGAATTGTTCCTGGATTTTGGTTCCGAAATTTGAGCTTTAGAGGAAGAAGGCTTTGCCACTGGCGATTCTTCTTGCAATCTTGTTCGTTTCTGCTCAGGCCCACCATCACCACTATCTTCTGAGTCAGATTTTTCCAATGTCAATCTTTTGGATTTCTCTTTTGATTCCCTCTTTTTGTTTGGTTTTTTGTTATTTTTTGAGTTTGAAACAATTATTGGTGAAAAGAGATTAGAAGAATCTAAATTTAGAAAAAAATATCCAAAAATTAAATTATTTTTAAATAAGATCATACAAACAGCTAAAAGAAGAAAGTGGATCAAAGATTATTGTACAGAGTAGAAATAAAATTCCCAAAATACCAAAAAAACTAAATACCAACCAAGCCAAAATAAGTAAAGAGGATTTAAAAATAGCAACATTTAATGCTGTGGTAAAATTGAATACCTGAAGAGGTGCTATTTGGACTAGACTTTCGATTCCTTATTTTACAAGCTTTCTTGGATGCTTGCCATTGACGGAAAATTCTTTTGCAATCTGACTGCGACAAATGAACAAACTTACACTTTCTGATAGTGGGAATAGCATTTTCAATTTTTATCAACTGCTTCAAAACCAAGACAGCTTTCCTTTTTTGCATCGATTTAAGGAGCTCTGATAAATAGAAGCCACAGTTATATGGATGGGAGAGACATTGATTTGTTTAAAAATATTATTGCGTGCGTAAACTTACCTTTTTTCGATTTATCTGGCGTTGGTGTTTCTACTCGTGCCTTTTTATGAGGACGAGTAGATGATGTGCTTCTGCTTCTCGTCATCTTATTCTTCTTTTTCTCAGTGCTAGTAGTGGTTGCAGTATTGTTGGGCTTGTTAATTATAAGCTCACTTGCATTAGACTGATTGTTGGGCACCACACTATCAGACATCCCATCACTGGAATCATCCCCAGAATTTGAGTCCATACTTTTACGAAGGGGAGGAGGAGACATATTTTTTGCTGATGGTTGAGCGATTGGAGGGTTAGAGCGATTGCTTTTTGGGTCACTGGGAAGAGATGAAGATCTTAAATCACCGGAAAATCCAGCAACAGGCTCCGTTGGCGTTGGTTGTTTTGGTTTAGACTTGGAATTGTTGGGATTTTCGATGAAATCCGGTTTCTCAGGCTTAATCTTTACGTCTTCTTCTTTAATAATATTTGACTCTTTGATGGTTGTTTTGGAGGATGGTGTAACAATTGTAACAATTGGAAGAGGTTTCGGAGGAATAAAGGTTCTCTTTGTTTGAGCATAGCTCATTTCAGGAGGAGCAGCAAGTTTCTCTTTTGCAAGAATATTGGCGTTTTCTTTTTCTTTCTTCAACATTTCTTCCATTTTTCTTTTGGCACTGGCAGGGCCAGGTTTTGACTTTGGTGGAATGTTTGGATTCTTGTCATTCCTGTTTGATTTTGCTGAATTAGAGATTATGCTAGGACCAGACTTGGAAGAGAAACTCGAATTTGTTGGTTGCTCTTTTTGAAAAGATTGATGCACTTTTTGTTCATGAATCTTTTCTTTTTTCGTTGAAATGGGATCAACAATAACCTCGGGAAAACATGAATTTTCATCATCTTCAAGATCTATTACTTCTGTGATATATGGCTGAAAAATATGCAAGAAAACAAAAGTTGGTCAAAATTAACATGGATTTTAAAATCAAAGTTGCTCACCTTAAACTGGAACACAAAATATTTTGAATCAGCAACGTCAACTTCGGTAGATGAATGGCTAACACCGAGCCCAATTTTATCCCCAAACCGAAGCTCTCGGTCAACCATCGAGTCTATCTTGAATCCATTAAGAAATGTGCCATTCAAACTCTGTTGTGCAAAAAAAAATCATGAAGACGATATAAATAAATTATTAAATAAATTCTTGTTGATATAAATAACTGCGGTTATTGTAGATAATTATTACTTACATCTAGATCCTTAATCCAAAAGGCTCCATTCCTAAAACATATTTCACAGTGTCTGCGGGATACAAACTCGGATTGACAAATGGTCCACTCCTCCCCTTCAGCTCGGTTGCTGGGCTGAACTCGCCCAAACATGAACTAAAAATGGAAAACAGGATTAAAAACAAATCAAAATAGTATCACATCAATTTTAATTGTTTTAACTTACTTTCCGTCCTTCAGATCGGATTTCTGGAGTGACGAGTGGGTGAAATAATCGTTCCATTTTCCCATTAGCCTTTGTCCTATCCCCCTTTTGTGCCATTCTTGAAAATTGTTTGAAGTCTCCAAGCTCTCGAATATCAGTCTACAAATTAAAAACAAGAAAAAATGTCCTCCCTTAGATAAATGAAGTGAGAAAATTGTTGGCATCTTAATTAATCCACCGCACACTTAATTATTACCTTATTAAAATATCACAAAAAGGAAATGTTACATTTTAGCTTTGGCAGTTTGTAAATAAGGCAAAAGAATAATTAAAATGTGTATAAAACAAGAAAAAATCCGGTGGTGAAAAGTTCACATTCCAAAATTTGGAATCCAAATAGTGGATGGAGATTAAATCTACTTCTAGATTTGTCCAGGACGCGTTGTGGGTGACATTGAAGGTCGCAACAATCCAGACTCTCGGTGAGATCTGCGACGGCCACTTCAAATAAATTGAAGTTTAATTGCCTTTAATTTAATTTTTGATGGAAAAAGTTTTGTTCATTCGACAAAAGCCCGCGTTAAAATTTGACTATTAATCTGTGTTGCGAAAGAGGGAACAAACAACACTGCAAAAATGAGACGCTTCGGCAGTTGAATGAATTTGCGCTTTTCCCACCAATTTTGAGAGTCTGGACTGAGCGACTGTTGTTTGGTATTAAAATCTCTTCTGCCAGCTGCTATAATTGGGAGGAATTCAAAGAAATAAAGCAAAGCAAGCATCAAATTTCATTTTCATCATCATCATTTATTTGGCATGGCATCATTTTTTTATTTTTTTTGTAACTCAAGTCTGCAGAAATAAATGATCTTTTAATTTTTTTTTTTGTGTCGAATGTCCAAGGGAAGCACTAAGCAGAAAGATATTTAAGATGGGTATTATCAAAAAACGGTAAGAGTAGCAACTAACGTGACCGTGGCGCAAGGTCACGACATAAAATTTCTATTAGCAAACGCAATCTCCATTGGAAAGAAGAATTTTATTTTTTAAAAAACAATAGAATTAAATTCTCTAGCAAAGTCGCCAGAGTGCGCAGGATTCGGATTTGGCAACATCGGTAAACAAAAAGCGCGGTTTGCCCGCAACATTTGTATTATTCACGATGCAGCGCTTAAATCTGCGCAAGATTCAAAAAGCTATTATAAAGGGGGACATACATGAAATTGATGACCATTATTTTCACCGCTATGCGACTTCAGTCCGGTTTCGACCGTGGATAGTTGAAGGCGCCATCTGAAAAGAAAAAAAGATTAGATTTTCATATCCAAAAAGTTCTCCAAAGTTTTATGCGAGGGGGCGAATTTTGGCGCTAACGCCACCAGCGCCCCCTCACGGGCGACAATTGATTCGGTTATTTTTGACTGTGTTGATTCCTTTAACATGCAATATTAAATAATATTTTTAAATAATAAATAATATAAGGGTAGAAGAATAAAACGATATTTCAAGAAACATTCAGAAAACAGTGTGCGCCAGACTGCGCCGTGAGTTTCGATCAGAAAAAGAACTCCAATCCGCGCCGTTGAGAAGAAAACCACACCCCCTGTTAACCTTTCATGCAATTTCTCATAATTAGGATTTTCTCAATTTCCCCAATTTGGCGTGAAAATTAAAAGAGCAAGGTGATGTGGCTACTACAAGGTCAAAATGAATAGCGAATACTTGGAGGTTATGAGCTATTGATTGGTGAAAACAAAAAATCTTGAGCTTATAAGTTACTAGTATTTAGTGGCAATTCTATATTCTATCTGAGAAGTCGAGTAAAAAACAAACGAAGCTTACATGTTTAAAGGCATCCTCTTTGTGCCAGTCTGAATTTGTAGTCTCTGGCATCCACAAAATTGAAGTTGCACTCTTCCCAACGCGCACCTAACTTCACCAATTCCTACTTTTCGTCTCTTCCCTAGTTCTTCTTCTTCTAGTTCTCTTCTTGTTTTTCCCATGCCTCCAGTTTTGGCTTTCGACTGAAGCGTCGTCTCGACTTGTTCTCGTTTATATCCCCCAACATCTATTCCTTCCTTCTTCATTCTTATACTAAACTTGTGGTCCAAAGAACCCCCCATTCTCTATGTTAAACTTGCAATCTTCCGCAACCCCAATGCCAAAAGTACCTCGGGCAAAAGTGGCAACTTTTTGATGAATTCATTAGGACGGAAACAACTTTAACATAAGGATTTGATTGGCTACAAAACACCACGCCCCCACAATGCTTACGACAAAAGTTTATTTTCCCCCATAAAAGCCATAAATTAATGATAACAAACCTAAAGCCCAGTATAGTGCCTAGCACGCAATGTAATAAATATTTGGTAATTATTATTTTTCCTTCCAGAGCATTAGAATTTGTATTCTAAATGAAATGGGCCTTGAATTTTTTAATTATGCTAATTAAAACGTGCCTTAAAACGTGCCCTGAGATGCAAATTTTCTCCGAAGAGCAAGGATAGGATAAGGCACAAAGCGCTTCCCACATTTTGTTCAACTGCAACAACGCGTTGTGAGTTTTGGGTCCTGCTTGAATTTTTCTTCACACATCCAAAAACAAGTTTTTGTCGGCGTGCTCTTCTCAACATTCAACGTTCTCCTCCAAGATTTAAGCGCATGCAAACAGCATTTTAGTTGGAATTTCAATGAACAAAGTTGAAAGTGGAAAGTTATACACTTGGGGCAATGAGAAAATGAGATCAAACCTTGAACCTCAAAGCTATTTTATTGTTATTTGAATAACACATATAAGTGCATCATGTAGGTTTACTGTCAACTGTGGATGTGGATGTTATTTTACATCTAATTTTACTGCGTAATTTATATGAAGCTTGAGGTTTATTTTGTTTTGCTTTAACATGACTATGCAAATGAACTAGAAGTATTTTCTTATCATCAGCTTAAATATCAAATCTACTTCCTACTTAGTTCAAATGTTTAAGAATTCATTTGCTAGCTTCTGTATATAAATGGAAAACAAGTCATGAGCCACAACTGACAACATGAAATTGGAGAGTACACATTTCTTGACAAGAGTTTTATAGACTACTTTATAACAGAAGCCTACTTTTACATCGACAGCGTGTTAGTTTGTTTACGGTATGCAAACAAGATTCGTTTGCTTTGAGGGTGGAGAAAATGAGTGACATAAAATAACAACAATTAGGTGTTTCCATTAGGTGATGAGAAAATTGTCTATTTTGAGTTTCATACTTTCAGCATACTGTTATCTTTCTCCTCAGTAATTTATTTATTTTATTCCTCCGCTGTATTTCTTATTAACAAAAAAAATGTGGAAATCTGAATCCTCAAGAAAAATGAGAAATGAGGAAGAAAGTTTCTCAAATGCGGAGAACGAATTAATAGAAATTGGGAGATGGCCTATACAGAGCATATTATTCACTGGCTATTTGCCTTTAAGAATTTCTGACAACAAAAAGGCCCCCTCCCTTCTAAAGAGCTTGACCACAATAAAACTTTGGGGTCTCAATCGTTGGGCAGTCTACGTTTGGATTTTACACTTTTTGGGATTTTTTATTTTGTTGTATGGCGTTTGGGCAAGTTACATCACCATCTCAAAAGCACAATCCAAAACAAACAATAAAAGGACCAATGGAAATGCTTTTTCTGAGGAAGAAGAAAGTTTATTTGCGACGACAAACGGAATGAGCATGTTGACCGTTTGTTTTCTCCTTCGCCACATTTACCTGAAACGTCCGGAAAAATCATGGAAATTTTGGAAACGTTTGGTATCTTTGCTAAAAGAGTTTGAATGTTTGGGGTTGCTGCAAAGGTCAAGAGAGTTTAAAAGTACCCAAAAGAGAATCACATTTTGGACAGCAGGAATTGTCATTTTACATGCCATTAACATTTTGGCGATGGTTATCAATTTGGGGAGAGTCATCGATGATCCAGGGAATAAAAAACACTTTTATAAAAATGAAATCCCTTTGGCTTCAGTTGCGACCGTTTTGGTCATAATTTTCATTCATCTTCAAGCCTCATTTGCCATTTGGCTTGGATTCATCGTACAGATATTTTCTGCATGCCTCAAAACCATAAAAGCTGAGCTCAAGTTGCAAATGGAAAATGAGGAAACAAATTATTTGGCTAACAAATCAAATATTGAAAATATGGAAAATAATGTTTGCCACGGGATTCGCAAATTAATATGTTTGCATGAAAAGATTTGTGAGTGTATCGAAGAATTTAATGTCTTTTATGCAGTTCCAATGATTATCGATGTTATGCTTTGTATAACTTATGCAATCGCATGCATTTATAAGCTAAACAAACTAATTTATGAAAATGAATTTAACCACAATGAAGGCATCAATTCAATTCAACTAATCGACTTTTCTTACATTGTCCAAACTCATCTCACTCTTGTAATTCGAGTCATTTTTCTAGCAATTGAAAGCGATAAAATTCCTGCAGTTTCGCTACAAATTATTCAAGAGCTGCAGCAATCTGCGTCCAACTCCAACAAAATGCTGAATGATTTTGCCCTTCAAAGTCAGGTAGCAAATTAATTACTGACGGATGGAAAAAAGAACGATGAGATTTTTCATGGTTTGTTTAGATTCAGATGCTAATTTCAAGAATCTCTTCAAATCCACCCAAAATTTCTCCTGGAAATTTCTTCAGTCTAAACAAGGCTTTTCTAATTTCAGTAAGAAACCAAAATAAATAAATAAATAAAATGTTATTTTAAATTATTTTAACAGCTATTAAGTGTTTTGTTTACATATCAATTCTTTCTAATGGAATTCCGAGAAAAAAGTGAAGCGTGGAACATGATTGGGAAACTCAATTTTACATGTTAACAAAAATGAAAATCATTACAACTTCTGGCAAGTTTATTACAAATTAATGACTATATTAACAAAAGATCCCAATTTTCTTTCTAGTCTAGTTGATGAATAATGTTTTTGACGTTTTTGGTAATGGGAAAACTGTCTCTTGTATGATAACTTTCATAAGGATCGTCCACCCAGTATTTCTTTTTGTGCCAGTATTTAGTCGTCATTCTTTCCGCCACTCTCGTTTGCCAGGCGTTTGTAAAGACATGTTGACGAAGTCTCTTCTTCCTCCGCTTCCCTTTCTTCCAGACGTGTCGGTTCCTCCCACTTTTAGGATGGATCCAAATCCCCCAATCAAGTCGATAAAATCTATCAATTATAGCTCCCACCGTCTTCCTTCTCCCTTTCCGAATGGAAAACTTTGTAACATTTCGACACTGATTGGAAACATTGATGATGCTGGGTTGGGCTTGTGGGGACAAGAGAAGGGGCTTGGTCACAAGTAGTGGACGAAGAAGGTGAAGTTGCCGAACTTGTGGTTGTTGGATTTGCCGAGGTAACCATTTGAAGTTGCAATTGACCAATGGGACAATGGGCGGCGGCCTCACCAATGACCTCCCGACCGCCAGCGACAATTTAGGAAGATTTTGCAACAAGGAACGAAACGCCATTTCCTGAACAAAACAAACAATTTAAATAAATATGAATGAATTTATTTGTATATTTACATGGGAAATGCTTCTTACTTATTTAGTACTCCCTGTTTTGCCACACCCACAGAAATTGGGGTGACTTTTAAAAAATTAAATTAATTTCGGTGCGGCATTTTATGTTTTACCTTCCCGCAGTCTGTCAGGGGTGTATCGCTCCTCTTCTGCCAATGTTACGAGCGTATACCCTAAATCCAAGAAAATCAACTTTCTGACACAGGGTCGAGTCATACATCATTTTGAAGGTATTAAAGAGTAGATCATTTTTGCAAATGGAAACATAGCTAAAAAATGTGTAGTTTCGGCGTAATTAATTATTTAGTAAAAAATAAAATCAAAATTTGACCTTTTTGTTTTAGGTTTT
>JAQIXN010002494.1:0-11417 GCA_034698145.1 Proisotoma minuta
CTCTCGTAGGGCCGGACCTGAGGTCAAGGTTCAGGAGAGACCCGGGGGCAGAGCGAGACGGGTCGGGAACCTTTCACAGCAACATACCACATTGCGTGGAAGAGCTTGGGATAAATTGTAGGATGATGATGATTACATAAGGGAATCGAAATTTATTTTCACTTCACTTAGAATTAACTTTCCTTTTCATTTCAACACTTCATCTTTAGTTTTCACTTTACTAGCTAGTCCAACAAAATTCCCTTTATTTGCTCTAGATTAATTAGACCAGAAGAACACATATCAGCTCAACTTGTTTGCCACATTCAACTCCTGAAAAGGAAGAGATAGTCAAGTGTTTGAGGGAGTTCAACAACAGCCAAGTTTATGAGTAAAATGAGCCACTGAAATGAAGTTGGTGGACTTGACTTTTAGAAAGTTTGATTGGAATGTATTTACTCTTTTCCGTTATCCATCACTTTCACCTACTCATAGATGTATATCTGTATCACGGATTCCTTGTTTGCATTGCTCACTCAATACATCAGTGCAAAGCTACTTATTTTTTCATTTCTTCCTTCCAACCTTCAAGTGATTCTGTTGAAATTGGAAATGGAAAAGTTGCGTGTCCTTTCATTCAAAATTACAAATGAAAGTCAGGAGCTTTATACTGTTTTAAGGATTGACAAATGTTTGTTCACGTGGAAGGTACAAACAGGAAAAGTTTTGAAATAAATGGCGTAATATAAACTCTCTTAAAGTATATCATGTTGCTGAAGAAGAGAATCTCTGTCATTTATTTCTCATCCTTACTTTCTCCATCCAAAAATACATGCATAAATACAGAGAGACGCTTGTTGTTCTGGCAGATCCAAGTTCAAATATCAAAAGTCGCAAATGGACGAACTTTCTTTGCGTGAAACAATACTCTTGCAGGTTCTCTTCTTGATATGAATTATTGCAAAACACGTATCTATCTGGTCTCCCAACAGCCCCAACCCTTTATCATTGAGCATGGATAAACTCACGTAGCCACGAAGCCTTCAAAGCTACTTGAATTATAGTCCGATGATAAATTTCATATTTTACAACGGATCTTGGGGGTATTTTCATCATTTTTCCTTGTACTATAAACCCACTACTATTATGCAATCGAAAGTTTGTTGTGATCACCACACATGATCTCTTGTGGTTGAATTTTGATGTCAGTCGTGTGGTCATATGCTTGGCAGCTTTATGCTATGCAGGTAAGACGTTTTTGCTTATGAAGGATCGTACTTATAAGTGTGGCATGATCTTTTTAAGTTTACTATCACGAAAGAAAAGGAGACTAACGTAAAGATCGAGATGGAAAAGGGGTTTACTTATTCATGGGAGTTTAGAGAGATAAGTGTGACGGGAAAATGATATGGAATTTCTCTGTTCTTTTACCCAAAAGTATTATTTCAGTTGTACACGTTTTTTTAAATTTTGGAATAAAGCGTCTTTTGGGATTTCATTGCCCAAAGCTATGTGTTATTATCAGAATAGAAATTACTTTATGATAATAATATACAAAAGGCCCCATGAATATAAATAACATTCCCTTTTTGAGAAGAAATAAGTCGACCTGATTAATCATAGTGGATTAATGGCATCGCGGTGAGTGGGTTACATAGTCTGGAGAAAGTAGTAAATGTGCTTCCAGCCTTGTTTTAATTAATTGGACTACACGAAAAGAATATTTCAGAACTTTCTCTAGTTCCAAGTTTCTCTGAAATGAAACAATTTGTACATCGTTATTTTAAAACTTCCATTTGTTGAAAACATTAAAAAAAAATAAGTGCGTCTTTTTAGAGTTGCTCATTTTTATTGTAACTTTCACATTTATAAACTCCTATGTATAATTAATTATTTAATTACTTATACATACATATGATTTATATATTTTTATAACTGCAGTACTAACATTTCAATAGAACACAAATTAGACAGAAATTCAAGACAGATAAAATTAATTTATTTTGTAGTTTATAAAAGAAAGTAACAAGTTTTAAGTAGTAACCAAAATCATGGAATAAACATCACAGATAAATCGAGTGCATTGATTGTGCTAGCGATTGTTGAAATTTGAATAAATGGTGTAGGAGAGTATCCGATTATTGATATGATAAATCAGTATTAACAAAGTCTTTGCAGAAGAAAACATAATAAAGCTGAAGATTATAAACTAGCGATCAACGTCAGATTTTTTTCCTAAAACAATTATGGAATCAGAAATAGCGTAGAGATTGTAGTTCAGATGTGGAAAAAAGTGAGAAAATGGAAAATACTGAGAAGAGACATCACAATTATTATTTAGAAAGAGTTTTAACTTTGTCAGGTTGTCAAAAAATCACATGAATTTAGAATTCAAGACAGTGCCAATAGATTGAATTTTAGGATATGCAGATAGATAAACATTGAACATCTCTACGTGTAGTCTATTGGTCTACTTTTATGCAACTATCATATCAGTTAATTATCATCTACCATTTGTTCTACGAATTCGTTGTTTTCTTTTTTGTCTAAATGCATTATATTATGCAATGTGTTTTCGTCAGCATAGGTCGAACGTTTTGTTTTTAAATTGAAAATTTCAATTCATTTTCTTTCATGAGATCCTTTTGAATAATAAAAAAAAGAAATAAATATATATGTACATATGTAAACATTTTAAGTAGTAATGTGGTCAGCTCAGGTTTTCTGTAATAAATATTTCATCAATAATACACACGCAATTAAATATTTCTATAATAATATGATATAAAATCTTTTCTCTTAAAATAAATTATCCTAATAAATAAATCGGAGATTTTATCGATGTGTGCTGAGACTTGTAGAGGTTTTAATGCCACTTAGCGATTCGACTGACGGACTGTTTCCAGCAACCGTTAGTTCAATCGGTTCTTCTTTTTCCGCAAGTCCACTATTTTTGATCCCATATTTAAAATACATGAGCATACCAAATCCCATCCAAATTGTAAATCTAACTAAAGTTAAAATTGACAACTTTAAAATCAAATAAAAATTAACTGCCACAGCCACTGTAGGGACGAATGGAAGCCCAGGAGTCATGAACATTAGCTGCTTGCTATAAAATGAGACATTTTCATTAGAGACTTTATTTTTTAAAAAATGTTTTAAATGACTCACCAATTTTGTGGCTTTCGAGAAATAACTAATAGACAGTACATAATACCAGTAAATAACAAAAGTAACAAAAATCCTGCAACGCTGCCCCAAAAGCCGCTACTTTCCACGTAACCCACAAGAAGCAGGTCAAAGAAGATGATTTGGAGAAACATGAGACCAGTGAGTTTGGTCACAAGTCGTCCTGTTTCTTCCGTGCAAGGACCCGGCTCTCTCCAAGGGAGTAATTTGGGGAACATGTATTGCAATAATCTAAACAAAATGTCTTTCTTTATCATCATTTCAATTGTCTCATTCAGAAAAAAACCTCATTTGTTTTTCCCATTTGCTCAATCTAGGGGCAGAAGCCCCGTGGGCAGCTCCATAATATCTTGACTCATTCCTGTCTTTTGACATTAGAAAAGCATCATCCGCGTCCGTGTCTCCAATTGTGTTATCGCTATCATCCGAATCCGGAGAAGCACGGGTAGTTATTTTGCGAACAAGCACAGGGCCTCCCGTTACTGGTTGAGTACTACTGGAAAATAAGTTCGCCCCGGTTCCAAGAGAGAGACTCAGTCGTTGTTGTTGTGAACCGTTTGGCTTGTTGCCACTGCTGCTTGTTTCCCATGCATTCAGATTGACACCTTGGTTTTGAATGAAGAGGGAAGTGCCATAATCCTTGGTGGTGGGTGTGGTTGGCCCCCCTGCGGTAGGAGACCCTGCCATTGGTGTTCCAGGTATTGGCGTTCGAATGGACTCTGGCAGGAGGTCTATCAGAGTAGTTGAGGTTGGCTGATACCTCAAAAGTAAGACACACGCCGAGACTAATGTGTACGCAAGTAATGTACCTTCAAAAATGAATTATGTTAACATTGAAATAAAGTCAAAAGGGAAGGCATATTTATTTCTATTTGCTCATTACCAATCGACATCATTTCCACCAAAATCTCCAAACTTATTAGTAAAGCAAAAAAGGCTGCAAGGACTCCTGTGACACAACATGCGACGGCTGGTGTACCCGTCAAATGCCAAATTTCAGATAACCACCTTTCAAAATTAATTTCACATGACAAACTTTAAATTGGAATAGTTGAAAATTGATTTAACTTACGTGAAAATCAATCCGTCTTTGGCCATGGCGTATACTAAAGAGAAATACATTCTCATAATTATCCCAATAGTTGGTTAATTAATTTTTAAATGCAAAATGACTCAAGCCTCACTAACCAATACGAGGCATTGGAAAAAAGGATCCAAACATGGAGACGCTTAACCCTGCCAGAGCCCCGATCGCAACAACATACTGACAACGAGTCGCTCCAACTTGTCCAAACATCTCAACTAATGCAGAGTCTTTGGATACTTCATCAAATGGCACTACAAAATCACCAATCATCATAATATTCAAAAAAAAAAAATAATTGTTAATATTACCAACTAAAGTAAGTACTGCTGAAGACGTAACATAAGCCACAAGTATAATAGCCAATGAGCCAACAATTGCAATAGGAATTGACTTTTTGGGATTTGTAGCTTCTTCCCCCGTAGTAGCGATTATATCAAACCTGTGCATATATTCATGTAAATTACTTATTAGATAACGTGTATGTTGAAATTTTAAACAGTGTCAAACCCAATAAACGCATAGAAGCAAGTTGCACTTCCTTTTAGTACCTAGAAAAAAAAAGAAAATTCGATTGAAAGTTTTAGAGAAAATTGTTTTCCAACAAGCACTTTCTTTATTTGAAATTGAGTTAGGGGTAGATAAACAAATATGGTTGTGCAAAAGTTTACAATCCACTATCAAAAGTGTGGATTGAGAATGTGAAATTAACTGTGCCCACATTCAATATTCACAAGGGAATCGTAATGTCATCCACTAGAAGTTCTGTTCATGTTGATTTGGTGAAAGTATTTCCTTTTTAGTTTACTGAGAGAAGAGTGGGCAGAATAATCAACGAGACTGGAAATTGGCTACTTCCTCTCAGCCTACAAAAGTTTTATGTGACAATTTTACATCCCTTGATGGGTGACGGACCCAACCTTCGGCCACAGACTGCTTTTAGCTGTGTATCCAACTGAGAAAAAAAAGACTTGCCTCTAGCCCACTCACTATTGCAGAATGGCAAAGAGCAGTAAACTAAATCAGTTGTCGATAAGTAGTAGAAAATGCAATGAGAGCTTGTATGTGTGAAGATCAAATAGAGAAAGAGTCAGAGAAAGTCATATCTAAGAGTACTCACTCCAGACCAACCAAATGGAAGAAATCCTCCGTAGTCAGTCCAATTTGAAAAATCAATATAGAATAGCCCAGCCACCATAATAAACACCCAAACAGAAAAGTTTACAGCATTGAGAATGTTATTGAACAGTACTGATTTTTGAACCCCCAACACCATAACGATCATCTAGGAGAGGAGAGGAGAAAAGTTAATAATGCATTTCGATTATGAGAAGAATGAGAACGAGTTTCTCACCATTAAGATCGTTATAAAGAAAGCAAGCACATCTGGGGGCTGACCTAAAAAGGACAACAACATTTTCACTGCCCACATAAAGCTTGACTACAAAAACTATAAGCAAAACATTTTTGCTCATTAAGGATTGACGAAGGTAGTTGTGTAGTTAGTTGTATACGATTTTGGGGCAAAGGGAGACACTGGTCAAGTTACCATAAAATGTGCCGATGGAATTTGTGAGCTTTCCAGAAATTGTGCCGCTTGCAATCGCGTCAAAACATGATGATAAGGCGCAAGCACACGCGCTCGTACCTATTAAGTACTCGAGAACCCTGAAACAAATAGACATTTTAGAAATTGATGATGAAATAATGAGATTTGGATACGTACATATTCCATCCAATTATGAAGGCGATGAATTCTCCCACCGTTACATAAGAGTACATATACGCGCTTCCAGTAGTATTTGGCACGCGCACTCCAAACTGAACACATATTAATTAATTCTTAGCATTCGTGTCAAATAAACCAACACATGTACAAGTTTGATATTTACAAACCTCAGCGTAGCAAGCACCTGGAAATTAATAGATTAATTACTGATAATGGCAGTAACTGACCAAGGGTGTAATTATTGCAGTAAATGGTCAAGGCTTCATGAAAGAGAAATAACATTGTGCTTTATGCACAACCTTCATGAGCATTTCATTGAGCTTTATACTGCCTGTATATTTATATACATATAGACCTGTCACTATTTTCAAAAACTAACAACTTCCATCTTGTTATAATTTGCCTTTAGACATTTTATAACAAGAAGAACAACAACGTTCTGGTTTATAAACACAGCCCCTCGTTAGAGGAATCAAAAGTCTTGCTTTCTCCATTCTTTCCTTTTACATTTTATCTCAAGTTTATCCTCACGTCTTAAATCTGGTTAAACCCAATGCCACAAACTTCTTTGAGTTCTGCCTAAATCATTAGCCTCCCGTGAGGAACTTTTCCAATTAGTTTTAATTACTTGACTACAATGATGAAAACTATGCATGTAGTGTATTTTGAGAGAAGGCTACTGTTTGCTACATCCTCAAAAGAAAAGATTCCTTGCTATTCTTTTTAAGATTAAAAATGTGGATAAAAAAGGGCAGACTTACCAGAGAAAATAGACGCAACGGCTGCGATAATGAAGCTCAGAATGACGGCTGGTCCGGCCACCGTCCGCGCCACCATCCCAGCAACTAAATACATTCCCGTGCCGACGCAACTACCAACGCCTAATGACACCAAATCCAGAGTACTTAAACATTTCTGTGTAAACAACAAATCAATCCTCTATTTAGACTTTTCAACAAGATCGGTTCAAATAATAGGGATCTAGTCATAAGCAAACAGACACAAATTGCAAAGTATCGCCTGTGGACAAAATAAACTTTGTACGTACAAGATCATGCTGAGAGCAACAGTATATGAAAAAGTCGATATATTTGGCAGATGGAGAAATTCAACAAGGAAATTTTCTCCCATATCCTCATCTTATCTAGTCAACCAACTACACGACTCTTCCCAAAAGGAAAGCTGGTTAAATTATCGACTTTATCGAAAGAACTTTCACCAGGCTTCTGGAATATAAAGACAAACGGCCCTCAGTTTCCGGCGATGAGTGTGTGGGCGAAAATGACTAACTCTTCCAACTCGTCACTCTTTTGATCACACGAGCTGCCAAATGAAACTTCCAAGTGAATGGAATACGAAATAAACTATGCTGACAACTTGAAAAGAAAGAAGATTAAAGAGAAGAGGAATTAAGTATAGCAGACAGTTAATCCTTGAGACCCTAACAGAAAATTAAATAGCTGTATTACTTTACCAAAATTACACAAAATTGTATACAAGCATCATAATAAGCATAGAATGATAGAGCTCTCCGTGTAATACATAGCGCAAATAATATGTGAAGCACATAGATAGCAACATTGGAATGTTTTGATGTGGTAAAGATTCCTATGTAAAATATAAATGACAATCAGACCAACTTCCACAAAGTGCAGGTACTTATGAATCATTTATTTGTAGAGAGATGTTCTCTTGGCTATATGGTCAATTCTTTGGGAGTGGAAGTGTTTTCAACATTTATCAGTTGGAAATAATGCTTCATGTATATTCCATCGGATAGAGCAATTATGGTAATATTACGACCCTTGTAATTCCAAAAGAGAGCACTTGCAAACCCAAGTACCCGATTTTGGCAGAGGTAGTAAATAGCAACACTTTAAAAGGATGATTTTGGGTTTATGTCTATTCACAAAACCCTCAAAGCTGAACTAAAGTGCGAGAGGATTCCACTTTTCTCTAGTTGTACCTACTAGTAGTAGCAGAAATTAAAGCAGAATAAAAGTGTAATAAGAGAATGGCCTATTCTCTTGAAATGCTAGGAAAAGTTCCATCATGTTCATTTAACATTTGTAGGCGAATCACACTGCTTTAAATACGAGCCTGTGGATTCTGGTATTTCCAGTTCATTTGATGATTTTATGGCAGATAGTTTAGTCAATGGTAGTTTGCATATTTCTCTCGGATATGGAGTGAAAGCTGTGATCTATAAATAATAAAATTGTCGTTGGTATTGGTTTGATGGGAACTGAAGGTATTTGATAGCAATTTCTATCAAAGACTTTTGATGTGAATATAGATATTTGAGGAAATATGATGTAATCGCCTCTTTTCATATCCGCTTCGCTCGTCCTCTTCCCAGAATAGTTTGGAACAAGTCAAAGGTCTCACACCGTTTGCTTTTGACACTGCTCCATTGACTTTTGCTTATTGAACCTCAGCAAGATTCACTATTTAATTGAATTTCAAGTGAACAAAACTATTTTTTTTTTAACTCTCATTATTTTCTACCTCGGATCTTCATCTACAGCAAATCATAAACAATTCCCTGTATATTCGCTCCATAAAAAGTTTTCATGTATATGCATCACATTATATATGTTGGAATTCCTGTAACAGTGGGTTACTTTCCAACAGAGAGGAAGCATCAGGTGTGGGCATACAGCAAATATTTTATCATTCTTTTGTCTGCTAACATCCTTTAGCTAGATTTTATTAAAACTGGAAAACATAAAGTACAAAATTCTTTATTTACTTTGCTTTAGCTTGATAAATTTCGGCATTTACTTTGTGGTTGAATTTTTTGCAACATTTAAAAGATGTTCGCTTTCGTTCCATCTCATTTTAATGGATGATTATGAGGGCTATGGGAATATTACGGATAATTTACTTCCGTTGCTTGCTTTCTCCTCACTTTCCCAACTTAAATGATGGTAGCCGAGTAGGATATTTAACATAGACACTCCCTACATTAGTTTAGACGTGGGGGAAGAATAAAATGGAAATGGATGAGATGGACCTCTCTAATAACAAGGGAATCTCATGGCTCATCATTCCACTCTCTCTTTCTCTGCTTGCTCTAATGGAGCCCAACTCACTTCCTTTAATCAACCCAACCCACATTTTGTTAGCCAGAGTGGATGTTGTACATTGTCTCAAGTTTCCACTTTCTTTCTCTCCTTCTGTCTAGAACAACTTTCTATTTTTGTGAATAGTCTTGGAACTTGGAACATTGAAAAGAGAGATACATGATTTTATTCTATATTTTTAATATCTAGCTACTTGTTCAAATCCAATTGAAGCTCTCCAACAATTAATTTAGGTTTGGAAAGTTAAAGGGGCCTGCCAACATCAGTTAAGAATTATGAGGTTTATATCTCAGAGCTAACTAATGATGAAGTGGACCTAAGTGAAAGGATAAAGAAGACTAAGGCACGTACTTTGTGTAGGCGAAACACAAGTGAAATAAGAATTGGATGCGATTCATTTGTTAGTAGTATTCATTATATGAACCCCAGTCAACTATAATACATAATACAGAAAGATAGTACAAACCGTTTACTACCTAAAAGATATTTAGGTTAAATCAAAGGGAATTAAGTAATTATCCAGCTTAAAACGTTCCTTTGTTCCACTTTACAAACCAATAATCATCAAAGCTTTGTGAAATATGAAACGTACCAAGCATGACAAATAAATACTATGCTACTAGTAATAATTATTGTTCTCAGGTTTCTCTGAAAATTTATTTTGTGATATTTCTTCCTTAAAACGAAAACTAAATAGAAAGAGAAGGCAATGTGATTGAGCTTCAAACAACTGTTAAATTGTTCAGATTAAATCCCTGGAGTGGACCAACGTCAACTGCAAATAGAAAACTCCTTTTGTCCTAAATAACTCTGTCTTTCAACAAGAAGATAGTTTGTATGATCAGTCTTATTTAATCTAAGACTATTAGAACTTTCTTCCAGTACGAGAAACACAAAAAATTCTGACCAAAGTCTGCCCTTAAAAATTGTGTGTGGAAGCAAGCAAAGTGTATAGAATTTGGTCACCAACTGTCGGAGAAAGTTAGCTAATAAACAACAGGCTGGTTGCATATGGCGTGAACTACCTTATTTATTCAGATAAAGACTTTGATCTTACTTGGAGAGCTCCTTCGTGTTCCTTGCCTAATCCTCCGTGAATTGGGTCCTCTTGAAGAGAAGCAGGATTCTTTGTTCTTATCAATTTATTGAAAAGAATTAGGCTACGCTGTCTGAATACTTCTCTATTTGATGGTAGAGCTGGAAGATGTTGCTGAATTCTTTCCTTAAGCTCTCCAAATTGTTTCATTTTTTGGAATATTTTTCTTGCAGAGAATTGGAAGAGAGGATGTAATTAGACTTTCTGCATCAATACTTCAACTTCCGTTTTCACCTTCTTGGAGCAGAGTAAATAAATAATTCCAAACATCCAAAGACGAGTGTCTTCTTAAACTTTCTCCATTATATACTTCAGTTCACTTTTTAGCTATGCATACTTACTTTGACGTTTGTTTTAATATTGAAAGACTGAAATATTTTTAGAGTCGAGTTCTTCTGTATTCAGTATTTGATTTTTATATGCCGCAGTCCAGAAATTCCTCCGCATTTGCTGTAAATATATCAAAATAACCATTTAAAACAACCAAGACACGCGATTGTAACGTCAATTCATTTTCTCCGAGAGCAAAATTGATTCATTATTTCTCATACATAGCAATTTAGTTCCACTCGACTGAAATATTGCTTTGATAGTAAACTGTGGCTATGCTTTCGTTTCCTAAATTTTCAAACGGTATAAAAGTAATTGCAGCGAAAAGGGAACCGCATTGAAAATAGATCTTTGTGGTAAAACTGTATCCTGGCTTTTTGCTCAAAAAGTTTCAATTTCTCCAAAACTGGGGAGGAGAAGAGGAGTAGCTGCAACAAGATGCTGAGTCACTTGTGGTATAAATTGAGAATTTTATAAAAGAAACAAGATACATACAGAGAAAAGTTCGTTACATGCTATTGATCGAGCAGACTTGGGAAATCTGTTCTTTTTTCTTGTGAAAAGAGGATTTGAATCAAATAAAGCCAAGTCGTGCCATTTCTTGATGCTCGACTACTAAAGCCCTCAAGGCTAGACAAATATTATAAATCCAGTTAGAGCACCCATCCTTCCTCTTTAGACACTTGGTTTTTTGCCCATAGAAAGTAGTTCTGGCATGAAAATTTCCAAAAAAAAAATGTTTCTCATAATAAACACCTTTTCTACACAAGCTTTAAAAATTTCATTGAATTCTAACCGATAATAAACTTTTGAAGCGAGTTCAAAGAGGAGAACTAGCAGATCATGTTTTGTATAAGTACAAAAAAGTGATTGACAAAGATTTGAAAAAATCGTAGCTTCACTTCAATCTTTAGGAATCTA
>JAQIXN010002495.1:0-11413 GCA_034698145.1 Proisotoma minuta
CACTTTTGACGACATTTTTTGACGATTTCCCAATATAGCTCAACCCAGATGTTAATGCTTTTCAAAGAAAGTTTGTCAACGAAGTTCGTCGTTGCGATGAAATGGAGAGAAAGTTGCGATACTTGGAGAAAGAAATCAACAAGGATGGAATTCCAATGTTAGACACTGGGGAAAATCCCGATGCTCCTCTCCCAAGAGAAATGATTGATCTTGAAGTAATTGCTATTATATTTTTATGCAATTTGTATAATGTTGATAATATTTTTTATATAAAAAATATATTTTCTAATTTCAGGCTACATTTGAAAAGCTAGAAAATGAGTTGCGTGAAGTAAATCAAAATGCAGAAGCACTCAAGAAAAATTATCTCGATTTAACTGAACTTCGACACATTCTACGCAAAACTCAAGTTTTCTTTGATGAGGTATGTCTCGCTTTTGCTATTAAATGATTTTGCCATTTTGCATTTTTTATGTCAGCTTGCAATTTGCAAATGTGGGGAAGCATAGCTTTTTCAATATATATATATATTATGTATTGTTAAAAATATTTTTATTTTTATTATTCATAGCATTTCGTGTTAGCAATTTCAAATGTTTAGTATTGCCTTAAATGTTAGCATGATTTATTAGAATCAATAATATTAGAAACATAATTCCAACTAAAATTTCTCACGTGAGGACTCTTTGTTTGGGTGCATGATTTATGCAGATGGGAGCAGGAACAGGGTCACCAGCACATCTTCCCACCAGTGTCTCCTCGGATATTTCCCCAGATCATGACGAACATACCGGCTTACTATCAGACGAAGGTCAGGGTCGTGCTGGTTATCAAACGACCAAATTGGGGTAATTGTCTTTAATTAGCTAGATATTTAGACACGTACAATACTAACATACTTAGCGTTATATTAGTTGTCCGATGAGTGATTTTAGTAAAGTAAACTAACAATATTTTAGTATTATTATACTTCTATATGTCCTTTGCTTTTAAAATATTTTATCTAAATGGTGGCGGTTACAGCGAGTAGTTATATATTTATTTATGTGCTGTTTTGTCTTGTCCGTAGAATAGAAAAATTGCTGAAAGCAAGTACAGAAAAGATGAAGGGAAAATGCCAGGGTGGCAGGCTAGATTTTTTAGGCTTTAGAGTTTTCCATGCAAAACTACATACATGGAAAACTTGTCCTTCTCGTCGCGTTGAATTTTAAAAGTTACTAGAAGTAGATTATGAGATTTTTATTTTATTTTACCGTACAATAATTAAAGCGTGAGGGAGAGGAAGGTCAACAAGTCCAACCTGCAGATAGTAGGACAATTCAGGAAGCCAGTTTTACAGCTCCAATTGCGCCTGGGATGAATGCCCCTCCGCAACTTGGGTGAGTTTCCAAAAAAAAATGGCCACAAAAATTGTATATTTTCTGTAACCACCACCTTATTTCTGTAAATATTATGCACAAATTGCACAATCCAACCAATTGCATTTATTTGTATTTTCCTTGAATATTTTTTAAAGTATGAAAGATGTGGTTTGAATGTGTGAATGAATGAAAATATTTTAAGAACATTATATACGAGGTTAAATATATTTAGCTTTGTGGCTGGAGTGATTTTGCGAGAACGTCTTCCTGCATTTGAGCGACTACTATGGCGAACTTGTCGTGGGCTTGTTTACCTGAGACAAGCAGAAATCGAAACCCCTCTTGAAGATCCGTCAACGGTAATAAATAGAAATTAATATACAATATAAAATGAATATATGTAATGCTAAGTTTTTTTTTCTTCGTTTATTTAGGGTGATCAAGTATTCAAGTCAGTGTTTGTCATCTTCTTTCAAGGAGATCAATTAAAGACTCGGGTAAAGAAAATTTGCGAAGGCTTTCGTGCCACTCTTTATCCATGCCCAGAAACACCTGCGGAAAGAAGGGAAATGAGTATTGGCGTCATGACTAGAATTGAAGACCTAAACACGGTATAATGAAATATTATAATAATATGACTGAGAAAGTAAGTTATGACATTTTTTTTTGTTTTTTTCGTAAAGGTGCTAAGTCAAACTCAAGATCATCGTCACCGAGTTTTGGTTTCGGCATCAAAGCAGATAAAGAATTGGTTTATCAAAGCCAGAAAAATCAAAGCCATTTATCACACATTAAATTTATTCAATTTGGATGTCACTGAAAAATGTTTGATTGCCGAATGCTGGATTCCAGTAGCAGATATTGAAAACATTCAAATGGCTATGCGTCGTGGGACGGTAATTGTTTTTTTTTTATTCAATAAGCTTTAGTGTTGTATATGTATTTATATATAATAATTATAATTATTGTATTTTCAGGAACGAACTGGATCAACAGTTCCTCCAATTTTAAATCGGATGCAAACAACTGAAGATCCTCCTACATATCACAGACTCAATAAATTTACACGTGGATTTCAAAATCTTGTTGATGCATACGGAATTGCTTCTTATCGAGAAGTGAATCCTGCACCGTATACAATCATTACGTTTCCATTCTTATTTGCTGTCATGTTTGGGGATGCTGGTCATGCTTTGTTGATGCTTGCATTTGGAGCCTGGATGGTTATCAAGGAAAGCAGTTTGTTGAAGATGAAGAGCAAAAATGAGATTTGGAACATTTTCTTTGGTGGACGTTATATCATTTTGTTGATGGGTCTGTTCTCATTCTACACTGGGGTTATCTATAATGATGTTTTCGCAAAGTCGATCAACGTGTTTGGCTCATATTGGTATGTCAATCACACTCAAGGCCATATACAAAATGAGAAGGAAGTGATGTTAGACCCCAAAAATTCTTATTATGGATATCCTTATCCTATTGGAATTGACCCAGTGTGGCAGGTATTTTTGAATACTTTAAATATTTTTATTTTTGTTAATTTGGTTTTGGCGTTTGTTTTTTAGGTTGCTGACAATAAGATATCTTATTTGAATGGATATAAAATGAAGATCAGTATCATTCATGGTGTGGTGCACATGCTCTTTGGCGTTCTTCTTTCTCTCTGGAATCATGTTTACTTTAGAAGAACAATTAATATATTTTGCGAGTTTATCCCACAAGTTATTTTCATGCTCTTCCTCTTCTTGTACTTGTGTATCTTGGTTTTCCATAAATGGATTTATTATGGAGCTCAATTTGGAACACGTAAGTATTAAAAACGTTCCTAAAATGAATTTTCTGATTTTTTATTATAAAAAAAACTTTTTGTTTTACTAAATAGTGGACCCAGCTCATGGCGAACACTGTGCACCTTCGATTTTGATTACATTCATCAATATGGTACTTTTCAAGGGTGCTGATAAAGTGGAACCACCATGCGAAGCTTACATGTTCTCAGGACAAGACATTTTGCAGAAAGTTTTGGTTTTGTCTGCTCTACTTTGTGTGCCATGGATGTTGTTTATTAAGCCATTTGTACTTCGGTCACAAAATAACAAAAAAATGTTGGAACAAGCTAAAATGGGACATGCTCATGCAGATCTTGAAACAGGAGATAACCATGAAACTCCATCATCAGAAGAAAATAATGCCCCTGCAACCAGTAATGGCGGATCTGCTGCTGCGCCAAGCCACGGGGGCGGAGGACATGGTGGTCACGGGGAAGAATTTGAGTTTTCTGAAATCTTTATTCATCAAGCTATTCACACCATTGAATACGTTCTTGGCTCTGTCAGTCACACTGCAAGTTACCTTCGTTTGTGGGCTCTCAGTTTGGCTCATGCTCGTAAGAACTGATTTTTAGATTTTTGAAATATTTTTTTAAATGCAAATTATGACTTGCAGAGCTTTCCGAAGTGTTATGGAACATGGTGATGCGAATTGGACTGGCGCAAACTCAATGGTGGGGTGCAATTATTTTGTGGGCGATATTTGGAGCATGGGCTGTGCTTACTGTCAGCATTCTTGTACTTATGGAAGGTCTTAGCGCATTTCTTCATACACTCCGTCTTCACTGGTAATTCACAATAAAACATCAATTGTATTACAAAATGAATTGACTGGTTTCTAATACACATTTTAATCTTTGTTTTTAGGGTTGAATTCCAAAGCAAGTTTTACACTGGCCAAGGATATTCTTTCACTCCGTTTTCATTCAAAGAAATTCTCTCCGCAGCTGAAGGCCTTGATGCTGCTGACTAAAAATGTGTCAATGATTTTTTTGAAGTAGTCAACATTTCTCAGTTTAAATGTAGTCAATTTGTAGTTAGTTTGTTTAGTTCCATTTTGTAGTCATTTGAGTAGATAATTATTTTGATGCTGTTTTTTCTTCCGTGTTTTGGAATTTAAAACGTATATAAATCTCACATTCCAATTATTGCAACTTCCTTATATGCTCTATAGACTTTTTGTGATGCCAAACTTAAAATTGACTGAATGATTCTAATTAAATGTGATCGGTGATTGACCAATGTTGATTTTAAAAAATACGAATGCTACATTATTGGATCTTTAAACTGTTTAATTCCTGTTATACCTCTACAAAAATACCATCAGTTTCAAAAAATAATAAATACTGAATTACTTATGCATGAAGTAACGAGTGTCCGTTATTTCCAGCGTGAATAATACTTCATTATCAGAAGGTTCAAGAACAACTTTGTCACGTACAATCTCATTGCTTGTAGAAAGGACGGCTTTGAATCCGTATTCATGTTGTAATGTCAATTCCCATTTCAATCCCGTTGATTGTATTTTGGTTGGTCCATTTAATGGAATTATTCCACATTTGCTGTTCAGTAAATCCTTTTTGAAATGGAGAACATTTTTCTTTGGCTGTAAAAGCCAAGTTAGACAAGTGGACCCAAGTAAATACGTTTGAACACTGCTTGGAAAAGGGTTGTAGTAAAGTGTCTGGAAATTTGCCATTTGTTGATCAAGTCGGCCGGACACTTCCAATATTACAATTATTCTTTCAACCTGTTGAGAAATGAAAATTAAAGATTCTTATTTGAAACAACGATAAGCATACCTGCATGTTTTTTTCTTCTACATAATTCCTGAGAACTTTGAGTCCTTTTGTAAAATCAGTCTCATCTTGGTCTTCCGTTTCAACAACTTTTGTGAAATTGGAATGCTCAAGGAATGTTTTCGCTTCTTTCGTAATTGAATCAAAATCTCCTGAAGCCAGTTCAGGTAATTTAATATTCCCTTTGTTCTTATATATTTCATACCAATGGTTGGAACCACCATCAATCGCATGTCTGACGGAAGCTGGAAGGATGCAAGGAAAAGTTGAGGCATTTTTAACCGAGACTTGATAATAATGGTATACCATTGTTCCAAATCTGAAGAAAAAAATCCGAATCCAATTTTATTTCCGTGTTGAGAAGAACGATTGCGTAGCTTTCATTTGAAACGATATCGCAAGGAAAGAAGTTGACTTCCATCTCAATTTGAGTCTCCTCAGAGAGCTCCTTTTCTGTCACTCCCGACTTGTCGCAAGTTGGTTTGATGAAATATTAAATATTTTGAGAATCAAATTATTGTCTTTTATTCAACAAAAAATAACCGCTGGGACAGATGCATAAACGATTATCTCAGTTATTCTCAATGGGTCCGCTTATCTTGTTTTAATTGTGAATCTCCATTTCAAACTATTCACGTAGAATAAGAATATTACCGGAGAATGTAGAAAATTATGCATATAATATTTGTCTTAATATAACAATAATTTTATTGGCATCAAAATTATCAATAAATAAACCCAAGCAAAGTCTTTTCAAGAGCACTTAAAAGGGCACTTAAACTCTATTGGTTGTGATCCAAGGAATGTAATTAGGCACGTTAGTATAAACCTAACAAACAATAAAAAAAACAATATAAAATTGTAAAAAAAACAATTTGAGATTTGCTCTGTAAGATTTTTTCTGTACCCCTGGAATTGTGCTGACCCCACAACCGATCCCCCAAGACACGAGCCCTGCAATAAACCACTGGGAGCCTGCTAAACAGACCAACGCCGAGCCCCCGTCCCCCGTACATGCATCTTTGCCCGGTTCTCCCCCAGCGCATAAGAAAGCCTGTTGATTCAAAAGAAATCCTGCACCAAGTCTCGTGGTCTGCAAACGCGATTGGCAAGTTGGTCCATCCAAAATCGGAACATCAACTTCCCTCAGAAATGAAGAATAAACTCCATTTATAAATGAACTTGCTCCGTAACCAGCGACAAAACATCTTTAGAAGCATGTAAAAAAATACATAAAATACACAATTTGAGATTTGTATTTTTTCTGTACCTCTGGCCAGTATAAATTGTCCCTGCTGCAGGGAGACAAGCTGTCCGGATATGAGGATTTGCGTTAAAATCAACTGAACTTGCCAATTTCAGAATGGCAATATCATTTTGAAGATTCACATTGTTGTATTGCTCATGGATTCTGATTGTTGTGACTCCAATTTCTACTGCCCTTTGAGGTTCCGTTTCAGCATTTAAAATGAACTCTCCTAAACGAACTTTTAATCCAATCCTTTAGGAAGAATGAATATATTTAAAACAATTTTATTATGCTAGATGAATTTTTGCTTACGACAAAGGCGTCACTTTGTGGGCGACGGTAAGAACTGTATTTCCATCAATCAATACTCCCCCTCCGATATAAGTATTGTCAGTTCCTTCATTTACATGTATATTTAAAAATAATTCCATTATGCTTATTGCCATTAATAAAGGCCAATCTCACCCAAAATTACCACCTAAAATCAATTATTTAAATTATAATTTCCATTTTATTTTTTAAAAGTAAATTATTACCATCCAGGGATATTCTGTATAGCTTGCTTGGCCGGAAACTGGGACGAAGCCTGGAAATGCTATATTAGGTTGGATACCGCATCCTGCAATTGGTGCAGTCGTGGGATTAATCAAATTGCAGCAAAATCGATTTGGTGGCGCACAGTTCTGGAATGCAGGCTAATAAAAATGCATTTGCATAAATAAATAAGTCAGTTCGGAATACTACTGAAAATTAAGTGTTAGTAACAAACATTATTTATGACTCGAGGATCTATACTAGATCCCCCATCGGCACAATTTGTTGCCAAAGTACATTGGCAAGTCCCAGGTGAGACAATTGCAGGGGAGGCAGTAGCTGGAGTAATTAAAACTAAACCTGCATGGGAAGTATGTAATTATGTAATATGAAAATGCTCCCTTTAAGTATTACAAAAAATTGAAAATAAATTTACCTTGTACTGTGACTTTGTTCTGCTGAAGACAGAGACAAAGCAAAAGGAGAAGATATTTGATGCTGCAAAACGTTTCTGTCATGGCTTGAGAAATTTAAGACTGCACTTGTTTACTTGAAAATTCCAAATGAAAAAGATTCGACTGATGCGAAGGGATTTAATGGACAACAAAATGATCCCGCAAATTAGTCTAAATAGTTTTTTCAAAGTCACACAACAATTTCAGAATAAAAGGGACAACTCACAGTGTGTCTAGGTCGCTATCATCATCTCAATTAAATCATTTCGGAATGGGAACTAACCGGACGTTATATTTAAGTTTATATGTAATAAAAAAAACAGCAGCAACAAGTGCAAACATTCTTTTCATTTGGGATTAAATGGTAATTCCGAGTTGGCAATTTGACAAAGAATGACATAAAACATAATTAGCATTAATTACATTGAATAAACCACCTGTAAATGAACTGCATCATGTTGTCATTCACATTTAAAGTAAGCCGTCATTTTGCAAGGCTTTCAAAGTGATTTCCAGAACTTGTTAGTTTTGCAATGTTAAATTTGATGAGGAACTTCCGTCGAGTGACAAATTAGTTCGACATATGTATAATTCAAGTTCACCTCAACTCGAAACCGCAATAATTTCCGTTTATGCAAAAAAATATTGACTTGAAAAATTAGCCAAATCATTAATCGTCATTGTTATTTAGGCATTACTTATTGGTACAAAATGAATCTGGAAAAGAAATTAATTAACGCTGTCATAATAGGAGATTGTGACCTCCTTGAAAATCTTTTGGAACTTTTGTATCAGTCAAATACCGAAGGTGATACATGCAATAGATTTTTAGCCCGAGTCAGGGCTTATTAACCATCTTTCTATCAAAATACACAAGTTTTCGTTTTGTAGCTTCAAATAAAAACAACCAATTATTAGAGGTAAATATAATTAATATAAATGACTTTGTTAAATATGTACTCTTTAGTATTTAGAAACGTATATAATTAAAATGTTTACATGCCAAGGTCCGAGATCAAAGTGGAAATACTTTACTTCATCTCGCTGTAATTCGTTGCGGACGACCTTTGATACAATTTCAGCCAGACCGGAAATTAGAAGACATAATCGACACAAATACAAAGCTCTTTCAAATTTTATTGGGAAATCCAAATTGTAGAATTGACCCATTTTCTAAGAATGACGAAGGACAGACACCTTTACATATATTCCATGCAAAAAAGCCAACTCAAATTCCAAACATTGAGAATATGCAACCAATATCAAAACGCATTTTGGCCGCTTATCATAGACGATATATAGACGAGTACATGTCCCTTGCATTTCCAGATTTCAAACTGGTAGAAAACGCAAATCCTCATCAAAAAATTATTAATGCCGTTGACAATGCTGGATTTACAGCATTATTGAATTCTGTGAAACATAATTGTCGTCACTGTGTTCAAAAACTCTTGCGATATTGGGCCGATCTTAATATCAGGTGTAATTTCGTATATTAAATATATGAATTTTCTTGTTAGGGTTCACAACGAAAGATATTCTATAGCTCGGGAGATGCATATTTTCCATTTGCGACTCCTCGAATTTTTCATCAAGATCCTTGGGCTTGTGCTGTTTTTGAGAGCCGTTTGAATAAATGCATCACATATGATGATGATACCACCACCAATTATCCGGATAACTCGCTAATTATTGATGAGCTTGGAGGAGAAGTGAATGAGACAGGCTTTGAAATATCGATGGATTTTAGGTGAAGTTGTATATTCTATATATTTGTACATATGTATGTGGTTAAGAAATTTTGTTGATTAAATGAAATAATTTAATAGTCTTATAGTGCCAAACGTTGCAATTATTTCTACCAATAATGTTGAACCAGTCAGAGAAATGCCATTTATCGAGACACTTTTAAATGCAGGTATATTAGAACGAGACAATTTATATATATGCACTCTACATTCCATAATAGAACAAACTATAACGCTTTAATTTAAACCTTTCTTCTAAAGACACTTTGGTCAGGAAACAAATTTTGGGACATCCTTTGGTTGCAAGCTTCGTTTTCATGAAATGGGAGAAAGTTCGATGGATGTTTATTTGGTCATTCATCCTTCACGTAATAATTTTCTTATTAATTATGTTTAATTTCTATTTATTTATTTTTTGCTAAAAAAGATTGGATTAGCAATTTTATACACGACATTTATAATGAATGTCTATCTTATAAACTGTCCCTACAAATCGCCCAAAAACAGCTCTACGGATAGCCAATCCAACCAGAGTAAATTACAAATACTTTACTAACGATAGGATGGTAAAATTTCAAAGTCTCAATTTGTTTTTTTATTTTAGCATTGTCATATGCAACAAATTGCGATACTGGATTAGGGTCATTTGAGTTTTCCGTGACACTTCTTGTTGTGGCATTAGTTTTGGCTGTATTAGAAGTGGCCAAACTTCTTGTCCAAAACCCTCGATTATATCTTAAAGAGTGGCATAATGCTGCACAAATTGCCATGATTGTTTGTTTGTGTCTATCAGCGTGGCCACTTCGTTGGACAAATTGTGGATGTCTTAAAAATTGGCAGTATTCTACTGCAGCATATGGCATTTTTCATGTCTGGTCAACCCTTCTAATCAACGTAGGTCGTTGGCCGAAACTAGGAATTTATGTTGAAATGTTTGGAACGGTAATTAATAGTCAATTCATTTCTGCTATTTTAAAAATCGTTAAATCATATAGGTTCTCTCGAATTTTGGCTACTTGATGATGGCCTACATCTTTCTATTGATAGCATTTTCCATATCATTTTGTGTAAGAATAATATATGGCTTTATTTTTTTATCCTTTATTTTTTGATCTTATAAGTTAATTGATTTTGTTGATTGTCAAAGGTGGTCTTTCCAGATGTAAGTATTACTAGCAGATTTATTTGTATTCATTAATAAGCTATTATAATTTATTTTTAAGTTCCCCCCGTTTGAAACAATTCCAAGAGCTGTGCTAAAAGTTATCACGATGATGTCTGGGGACGTAGAGTATCAAGAATTTTTCTACGGTTCTCCAAAACATGACCCGCAACCAACGTCAAGCATTTTCAGAGTTGATGATTCTGGCGACCTCATTCATCCAATCACAGGTCTGTCAAATATTTATGCCTTTTCCTGATCTAATTTACTGTTTTTTTTCTTTAAAAGGCCACATCCTTTACGGTTCATTTGTTGTACTTGTGACCATCGTATTGACTAATTTGCTCATCGGTCTGGCTGTACATGACATCAAGGTTTGAGCATAAAAATGTTTTCCAATTATTGGAAATTCCATTTATATTAAAGGTTTGCAGGGTCTTGGAGAAAATGCAGAGTTTACCAAAACGAATCGAGAAATAGCAAACATTGCATATGTCGAATCTCTTATTTTTTGGAATAAACTTCCAAACCTCAGCTTAATTCGACGATTAAGAAACTCCATTGTCATCGGGCGATATGAAGCTCAAAGAAAAACTAGCACTACTGCCGAGTCAAGAAAGTATTATGTTAATTACTATTTGACGTCGGATCTTTAGTATAGTTCTAACAAGCAAATTTTCAGATCTGGATACTTTGAATTTTTCAACCGAATTGAAAGAGTTGTATCTCGACTCTTACGCTTTCGAAAAGACTTTGTTCTTGATACTGAGCAAAATGAGTCTTCTTCAAGGTAAAATTGATTGGTTAGTAATTGTAGTCTTTTAATGGAAAATATGTAGACGCCAATCGAGCCAGATTTTTGGAAAGTACAACTATAAAATTGGTTTGGATGACTGCAAACTTCCACGAGCTTTCCCTGAAGATACGTACCTCAAGGCTGTGGAGATTATCAGAAGACGTGGAAAAAATAGTTCCAAATAAAATAATTAAAATTGTTTAAGAAATTATAAAAGAGCGAATAAAAATGCTTAATTTTTGGACGCACAAATGCATGAAATCATTCTTCATTTTTGTTTGGTAAAAGTGGTAAAAGCGAAAGACATTTGAGAGCAGCTTTTACTTACACTTCTTGACAGGAAGTTCTTTTTTAGCCCGAGTCAGGGCTTATGTAACCATCGTGTCCGTCTGTCCGTCCGTCTGTCCGTCTGTCTGGGACACGATAGGGCCCAAACGGCTTAACCGATCGTTCCCAAATTTTGCACAGTTGTTCTACTAC
>JAQIXN010002496.1:0-11412 GCA_034698145.1 Proisotoma minuta
GTACTTCGTGGCGATGTCTCTTTATCGCTAAAATTTGATCATTGCGAAATCGTAGGGAAGATTTCATGTTTCAGGGGATGGTAAAAATTATAAATTTCTGTAATAATTTATTTAAGAGATACAAGCAAATTACTGGCTCAGCGCGTGTGAAAAATGAGTGTACCAGAAACTTTTTCTACACCCTTTATAATTACAAATCATGCTTTTGGTATATTACTATTTTAAAAAATATCCAAAGTGGCATCAATTAAAGTATTAAATATATTAGAAAATTGGATAAAATAACCAAAAAATTATCCAAAAAATTGACATTTTGCAAATACAGATTGCAAATTTTTTTAGGTTTATAAACCTCAATAATTTACGATTAGTTGCAAAAATGAGTCGACCTAACAACAAACTCCAATTACTAAATTATAGTGTAAGAAGGGAACTGAAGCAAGTTTCTAAAAAACTTAAATCCTCACATATAATAGAAAGCTTAAACCCAATTCATGCCTTTGAATGTTTTGTGAAATTCAACAATAAATTATTCACTCATCCTTTAACTTGGAATTTAAAATCGTGGAAGCCAAATCCAACTTCGAGAAAAAAGTTGATCGCTTACTATTTTAAATCAATTCTGAGCTTGATAATATCCACATTTTCCACCATAATTTTAGTCAAACAATTATTTTCAAAAGGGGATGGTTATCGTCTACTAGAAACCGTTATCATGGTATTTCTTATTTCACTAATATCAATAGGAATTGTCCAAAATCTGACGTACATTCTGATACCACGTGAAGTTTGTATTTTATTTGCAAATACAGCAATTCCAAAAGGTAAGATGGTATTTTTCTAATTGTTTGAAGAAACACGGCGTCTATTCTATTTTTTTTAACTTTGCTATTTTATGGGATAAAACACACCCCAATTGTTTTGAATTTAAGGATCATGCATCAACTTCTATTGCATATTTTTCATTGCTACATAATTTAATTGTTTGTTTCAGATTACATCTACACAAAAAAGCAAATGGAGATTGGTCTCGTCCTTCACTTAAACAAATCCTATTTGCTAATCTATTTTCTAAATCTTTCTCCAATTGTTGAAACTATTTCGGCAGTTGGAGTACTTTTCTTAATCTGCTTCCACGAAAGCACACACTTCCTCTACTGCTTGATTGCAAAAGTTAACATATTGATAGCTCTCCTCCATAAGCTCAAAATCCTTAAAAAAAGGTCTTTATTAACCCAGAATTTGCTAGAAAAATACAGAATGTTGCAAATAATTGTTTGGTATCACAACAAAGTTGCATTTTACACTTATCAAATTGCACTTGCCTCTGTCCTAATTTGTTGTTGCACAAGCAGCTTTATCCTCATTAAATTTAGCTTAAGACGTTTAGTCCCATTTGTTGTAACTATTATTTGTGGCAATGTATTAATTGGAGACATTTCCTTGGTCCATTTGTTATTCCCTGCTCTTGCGAGTGTAAACGAGAAATCGTTGGAATTGAAAAGAATCTGGAGATTGAAAAAAGAGCTTAAATTTGTGAGGATGGCAGTGAATAGTTTGGCAGGGCTCAAATTAATTTTGGGACCCTTTGGATATTTTTGTAAGGAAACTAGGAATCAATTGTGGAATTCATTATGGAATTACTCCGCACAGCTTGTCATCTCATTTTAACGTTGGATCTTATGGAAGCTCAGAATTATCAGTATGGGGTCTTTTGAGGTCCGACCAAAGTTGTTATACTTGTGTAGAAATTTTGCGTGACAAGCTAGAAATTTGCGAAATTTGCGAAATGAAAAATTAAGGTTTGATAAAGAAACGCATCCCACCGCAAACCACTTCCATGCGGCGGAGTTCGATTTTTTTTTTAATTTTTGTGAGTTTCTGTACCCATTTCTCATTTCCTGCTGAAATTGGTCAATTTTGACCAAGTTGGGGTTTGCCTGTGTTGAAACGAAACGAAATCACTGTATCATTATATTATTATTGTAATTGAGAAAAAATTTCTACACATTATTTTTTTTTTAAAGTTTTATTTATAAATTAAATAAAAATCGAATTTTAGTGAATTTAATGCAATTTTGTATTGCGTTTCATAATTTCAAAATGTATATATTTTCAAGTTTCTAGGTTTCCAAGTTTTAGTATTTCAAGATAGCCAAATTGTTAAACGGCTCCGCCAGAAGCGCATCGCGGGCAGCATTCGCCAGGAAATGTGGGCCCCATGCACATTGCGCACATCACCTTCTCGCAGTTTTTGCCGCTCAGCAGCCCGCCCAGAGTAGCGGCAGCGCCAGCCAATATCAGAAAAAGAATAGTGACCTTGCCAGTTTTGTCAAATTTAAAATATTGAAAAATATTTAAAATTTTAAAATTATTTCAATAACTTACCACCAAATTAATTTTGAGCACCATGATATTCTGGTTACAAAATCAAGTAGACGCGATTATTTCGGTTGTGGAATTGCTGTCAACGAATGCCAGTGATGCAATGAAAGGAAATGGAAGTATTTAAGGTTAAACAATCAGGATACAATGCAATCGTAAAATTTTTAATGTGCATTTCTGAATTAAATTGCACAACATTTGGCTCCATTATTTGGCCAAGTGGTGAAAATAAAATCAAACAAACCTATTTATATAAATCGTTGAATTATTGCGGATTCTTTTTTAATTCCATTTTTATTTAAGCTATAATTTTTTCGCCGTTAAAATAATTTAACACAGCTCTCTTGTTATGAGCATAAATTTGAGCCAATCAATTAAAAAACATTCAACTGTCTGCAGACTTCCAGACAAATTTTTTTGCACAACTTTGCTCAAAGTCAACCCCAATTGCAAAATTAAACTTAAACTTAATATGTTTTGATCAATTTTAATAAAGTGTTATTAACCATTTGCATAACCCAGCAAACCGGTTTTTTATGCAAGCTTTGCTTTGTTTTATATTATGGCTAAAAATGTATGTTAGTAATTTCTTTGACCAAGTCGTTTGTTATGCAATAATCAGAATTTATTAATCTCCAGAAGTTTATCTTCATTTGTTCAACTTGGCACAAATTAATAAAAATTGCATTTGCTCGTAAATATGTAGTTCATAAATATATAATTATGCCTATTTTGTGTATTAGTGCTATAAAATGAAGAAGGCATTCTACATTTTAATTAATTGGATTGTGTGGGTAATTTTTGCAGAAGCACTACACCAGCAAAATACCATTGGAATAAAATCTGGCCACAATGTAAGCTTATTTTTAGAGAAATAAATACTTATTTTTTTCAAACAATGAATCCGTTTTTGTAGATAACTAAAAGAGGGCTAAAGAAAAATAAAAATGCTAATTTGGGTCAGCTTGGGGCTGTAATTCCACAAATTTGTAAGTTATTTCACATTTTTTTATTTTGATATATAAAAAAATCCCTTTCCATACACAAAGTCTAAAATAACTTGTTTTCGATTTCAGCTCCAGCAATAAAAATAAAAGCTACAAAATACGGCGGACAAAAGCTGTCTATTGCAAAGTCAAGGGGAGAGACCACTCCTTCAATTGGCGTTGATACAAGCACAACAAAATTCAAAACTAAACATCTTTACAATGGCGGGAATAATGTTGCTATTGTTGACAGCTACGAGCTTTTCAAAAACGATCCCAACTCTGCCACAAACTATCTTTTGGATCTGGACAGAAAATATAATTTAGGGGCCATTATCCCAGGCCCACCCTCAGAATCTGCCAACTCCTTTAAACAATGGGAAGAATATGTAGGAAGCCATTTGGTCACGGTTGTAGATGCGGATTATAAAGAACTGGAGGGATCGCTGAAAAATAGGCAACTGGCCACTAGCAACGTTCCGGTATAATTTAAAAAAAAATAAGAAACGGAAAATTAACTAAAATTCGAAAATAAATTTGAAAGATTTACTATTAGGGATTGCATATTTTAACCTTAAACTCTTCTTTAAATGGGTTAAAATCCATTTTCATATATTTATTTGGTTCAATTTATAATTTTTGTCAAAATATCTATTTTAGGACATTTCTGAACCAATTGGAGATGCCAACCCACAACGTGGAGTTTACAAGACGGATGATGAATTTCCCGCAACAACATTTAGCTTTGAGCCGGACGACACAGGAGTGAAAGTGCTCATCTCAAAATCTCATGGAAAAATTGCCCTTGCATCAGACGATGGCGGAATTTCGCATCTGCACGCTCTCGATTCCCCGCCATTGTCTCCACCAATGGAAATTGCTCACCTTTCTTACGAAGATTTGAGAGCAATTGAATGGATGAATGGGGAATTCAAACAAGGCAGGATTTCAGCTGGAAATCAAGGAAAGAGGATTATTTTGCAGACAACTGATCCACTTTATGAAGCCCCTAAAATGGAGGATGTGGAGGCTGCTAAGGAGGTGCTAAAACATATTTATGGAGATGGGGCCGTTGACGCAGGATCTTATGGTGCAGAAAATGCTGGCAAGGTTTCCTCTAAACTTTATGCCGAGGGTGAGTTTATTTTTATAAAAGGAATTTTATAACATTCGAAATATTTTTAAAAAAATATGTAAAAATATAAGATAAGTAATATATGAAATACATTATTAATGGTAAATAAACTCTGTCCCAATTTCAAGGCAGAGAAATTTTACTTGTTAATTGAAATTAATAATGAAGTTTTTAAACAATCTTCAAACATGGAAAATTTTTTCCTATCTATTTTATAGTTCCAAAAATTGCAGTTAAAATTTAAAATTTCTTATCCAAATTCCTAATATTTTATGCTTTGCTTACAGTAAAGAGCTAATGGGGAAATTATAGAAATATACATATATGTAAAATTTTCTTTAAAATCCTTTTCATATTCATATTCACATTTTTATTTTCAGATCTTGGGGTTGGAAGCGCTTCAGGATGTTTAAGAAGACGCAGAAGACGAAAACGATCTCCATGTGCCTTCATAATAAAACAAGATTCTCAATCAGATTCAACTAAACCGTTCGACTCAACTAAATTAGACATACAGGAGATAAACGGGGCGGATTTCATAACCCATTTTGAATCCACGGATAACCCATC
Organism: Proisotoma minuta; assembly: GCA_034698145.1. Classification (NCBI taxonomy): domain Eukaryota; kingdom Metazoa; phylum Arthropoda; class Collembola; order Entomobryomorpha; family Isotomidae; genus Proisotoma; species Proisotoma minuta. Next base: position 5,077 of record JAQIXN010002496.1, read on the forward strand.
CGTTAAAAAAATTATGGCATCCATCGCCTCCAATAATCTGGACAAAATCACGGGGGATGTTGAAGTTGTGGATAAAGTCCAGACACTTGTGAAAATGGAAGAATTTTCTTCCCAAGTGGAAAATGTGGAGAAAGTTAAGACCCTTTTGTCAAATGGGGAGATTGAAATAAATTCAGATTTTGAAGTTGAACCGGGATCAATTGTCGTCAGTCATTCAAAATTTAGCGAAAGTTTAACAAAACACGCAACCACATTTTCCCAAGCAACTTCCATCGTTTTGGGGCCAATTAATTCCGTAAGTATTAATATTGTCACCTTTAAAGAAGCTGGGATTTCAGAGAGTGCCTGAAAATGGGTATTAAGGAAAATTAAATTTCCTAAAATTTTTCTATAAATCGCAAATTTCTTGAATGCTCTTTTCCCTATTTCCTTATAATATGTAAATTTAAGGTAAAAATTCCACTTCAATTAAAGTAAATATGCGGGTGTTACATTCAAGCTAGAATTTTTTTCCCAAGTCGCAAGCCATTTTTCACTGCAATTATTTATGAATTTTGAGATTTAAAAAAATCTTGAAGCAACGCTTAATTTAACAATATAATTTCCTAGACTTGTAATTATTTTTTTTTGGCAAAGTTTACAATCTAAATCTCTACAATTTCCCAGCATATGCAATGTCAAATAAATATCTTACATATGGTTATTTGTGCAGGTGATGTTAATTAAAAACGTGATATCCGCGGTGGCTGCCGGGGATTTTACATCCCTTGGGATAATGGCTGGTCGATCCTATCTCACAATTTTCACAGAACTGGCCCCCGTTATGAGTTCAGGTGGATTTTCAACCTTTGTAGGCAGTTGGGGTAATCCTGTGGGCACTTTGGTGGATATTGGGCTTGATGCATGGTCACTCTCAAAATCTGTTGAAAGGTTGAAAAATGCTAAAAACCGGTATGCACTTATTTTTGAAACATTCGGAAATAAACTCGTAGCAAATTAATTTGTTTAAAAAACAAATTTCTTTAAAAAATATTAGCCTCACTTACAACACAAATATGTAGTTTGTTGGTCAATTATTTTGTGAATTTATTTTATGCTTTAAATTAAACAAACCAGATCTTAGGTTAATATTTAATTCCATCATCTCTCCCTACTTGAAAATTTTTAAAAATCTAGTTACGAGTATGCAAACGCTGTGACGGATATTGTTCGAGATTCGGTGGATATTGGAGTGGCAGGTGTTGGACTAATTGTGGGTATTGCAGCCTCTGCCGCCGTTCCATACATTGGACCAATAATTGCGGCAGGTATTTTAAACTATTTTGAAAAAATCCATATATAACTGCAAATATTTTAATTAATATTTGTATATTAACAGAAATTACATATAAAGTTCCCCGTAAATTATAAAAATAGCTGTCTTTTAGAATCCTTGTTCACATGCTCAGTCACATTTTCTAAATTACCGATTGGCCTTTGCATCTTATTATTTTAAACAGGGACGGCCATCTATGGTTTCCTAAAATCTCTGATATTTGCCGACATCAAAGCCTCAATTTGGGTGAGCAGCATAGATGAGCAAATTCCGCTGCTGGACTTTGAATCCTCGTCCCTCCACAGTCAACATTATTGGAAAAATTTCTTCCCCTTTTTCGGCGGTGGTGGAAATCCCGAGTTGGAAGAATATCTTAAAACCTTGATATTTATGCGGAGGGCTAACAATTTGGCGGTCAATCACAGTCTTGCAATTCTTAACAATCACACAGCCCTCCAGGGCATCGTGTTTCCCTCCCGGGAGTTTTACTATAAGGGAAGTTGCAGGTTTGTCGTATCCAGCTGTGGCTTTAGTTGGAGTGGGTGCAAATGGAGCGAAGAGCGGACGTTGTTGAATGGCTGCGATTATGGCGCGATATGCTACCCGCATAACGATGCTCCGGGATTTATTGCCAGTAGGAAACCTTGCTTGCCATTCGACGGGCTACTGAGCAGGTTAGCGAATGAATATTTAATTGATTGGTTGTCAAAAAATGCGGGACAGTTAAATTGAAGATCTTTGTATAGCGTTTTATCTGAAGCGTTTAGCAACGCAATCATATAGGAAAAGAAGAAAATATAATTATTAATTGTGCCTTTTAGTGAACTCTCAGCAACTCGAACAAGGATATCTTGCCCGTGTTCAGGGCACTCAAAAACGACGTAAGTAAAAAGTTTAGTAGTATTACCCTAGAACATAAAATCTTTTAATTAATTAATTAATTAATTAGTAAAACCCTCAAAATGACTGGGAAATTAAGACCGAAAAACTCTATTTTCATTACAACTTTTAATATAAATACAAATTTGTACAGCCACCAAACAATTTATTATCATTCCTTTTTCGTTTTAAGTATTATTTGGGTATTTTTGTCCAAAATGCTTGGAAAAATAGTTAGTAGTCTAAACTTCTACAACAATATATTTCAAAAAAACTTAATTAAAATTTTAAATTAATATTAATAGCATGCAAGAAATACATGTTTTTGGGAGAGTTATTTGCTATAGGCCCCCATTTTTATTTACAGATGCATATTTTTTGCTCTCTCATACGATTTTTTATCATACGACAAAATATATTTCGGAATGTGCATCAAATTTTTATTGAAAAATATACAAATTATTTACTATTTTTTTCAATTCTACTATAGATTTGGAGAAGCGTCTCCAAACAGCAAAGTTGATTTTACCCAACGTCGTACCCTTCACCATCAACGATCAATTCCTTCGGATGTTCAAGGTGCGGTATTTCTGTGTAAACCCGGGAATTTATATGACGGTGGCTATAAATACAGCAAACCTTCAAAGACCACTGACTACCTTTGCGAAAATGCAATTGGAATTAAGAAACCGGATCGAAAAGGGAAAATCATGCTGTATGATTTAGGAACTGGCAACGATCAAGTTAATCTGCCAAATTGGGATTATGAGCCAACATTGTTTAACGTATGTTTCTTATGCAATGTGTATTTTGAGAGAAAAAATTTGAGTTTAGCAGAATAATTACTTATATGTCAGTTAACAACGATTCACTTTAATTCAAATGAAAATTATTGTGAAATTTAGAAAGATGCATTAAAGAAAATGGCCTAGACAAAATTTATAAATTTTTCCCTATATTTCAATCAATTTTTTTTAAGTGTTGCCTTGAAAAATCTGCGACTACTTTATCATCAAACTTATCTTTAATTAAAAGTTTAATATCTTTAGATCGAAAACGGAACAAAATATTTTTACGGCGGCGGCGGAGAAAACACATTTTCCTTAATTGGTTGCCAAGTCAACGGGACACTGAATGGAGGCTCGGGGCTTAAAAACTCACTCAGCATTTCCAACTCTAACTGCAACTCTTCTGAGCTTCTTCACTATGATTTCGGTTGGCTAAGGAGCCTTCCTAGCCACAATATTAATTTGAAGCTGGAAAAAATACAAATTATACACGGAATTCCAACTAAAACTGAAAAGTTTTCACTCGGAGGGAATTGTGACATTCGATCCATTTCTGGGGGCGGGGGCACTTCGGCCGAAAATCCCGACTTGATCCAAATTATCCCAGATGGATCCACAAATCCAGTAAATTTGACAGTTATTGCGGATGGACACACATCAATAAACCTTAAACACCGAGACAAAAAACTTTTTGGGGATGTTCGAGTTGTGATATCAAATAGCAGCAGATCGAGTTTTAAAGCAGAGCTAAACTTTAGTTGGCTTTCTTTGAACACAAGCTTCACATTTTATACGCAGATGCCTAGAGAAGATTTAGAACTCAAAATAGATAGCAGCGGAAATCAAAGTTTTCAGCTAGAAATTCAAAGGAAAAATCAATCAACTAATTTTAAGATGATTCCTATAAATGTTACCTTCCCCCTCAAATTTGGGAATGAGGATTCGAATTATTTGTCACAATTGGCATTCTCATTAAAAGAAACACAGGGGGCAGATAGCACTTTGCTTGTAAGCAGTCAGGTTTTGGAAAAAAATAGGAATCTAAATCAACCGCTTTTTGGACTTATCCATTCTATTTTCTCAGAGTATGTCGCATTTATGTTAATGAAAGTGGGTTTCAAAGGATATTTGATTTTTACATATTATATTTTATACATTCTAAAAATAGTAGAAGTTAAATTTCACATATTTTGCAAATGAATAATGCACTATTCTTAAAATCCCCTTTAACATATTTTCTAAGTCTGATAAAAAGCTACAAATCGATATTTTTTAACAGGGATATGGAAACAAAACAAAATCGAATTGGAGCAAAGCTATGGCAAAATACTTTCTACATTCGATCGGGGATTTGGCAGCTAATTGGTGGAGATTTTTCGGATGATTTCAATATTCAGTTTAATCCTCAGTCAAGATTAGAAGTAGAGGTTAATGGCGGATTAGGCGAAAACACATTGAATTTGGATAGTTTAGCTGATGAACAATTTGAAGTGAAAATAGACACTGAAAAGCAAACCGTAAAGTATTTTGACCGCAATTCGAACAAAACTGTAAAATATTTTAAAATTAACAAAATAATCGGCAGCGAGCGACTGGCAAAAGTTGCATCAATTTCTTGCCCAGAAGCTTCAAGCGAAAATTTTACCTTAATTTTACGCAGAAGTTTAAACAGTAATCGGCCGGACAAAGTCCAATTGTTGGATAAAGGCCACGTTGGCTGTCATTTTGACATAATTTTAAGCGGAAATACGCAACTATCATTGCACGAAAATGCCGAGATAAATTTAAGAACCAAAATTCTGTCATTCCCCTCACCAAATTTGGATCTAACAATAAATTTCCATCCAACAAGTAAAAAATCGGAAGAAAAATTAAAACCATTCCCTCCAATATTTCTCAAACAAAACGTGGAAACTTTGTTGCTGACCGAAGAAGAGGAAACAAATTACATTTCTCTTGTTTTAGACTTTTTTCCAGCTGGGAAACTTCGCCTCAATTTTTGGAATGAAAATACAAAAGTTTGCAATCCTAATCAAAATAAATGGACCAAAGAAAAGCTTAAGAAAGTGAAGCTGTTTTTAATTTCTCCGGAAAGTGAGGGGAACGAAGCTCAGTTTGTAATTGATCGGGACGCTGAAAATAAGTTTAGCCTTAAACTTGTGCAACAAATAAATTCGGATTCCAAAATTGGAGATAAAGCTGGGATTTTTGGAGTTCCAAATGTATTTGTGCTTAATAAAGGGTCAAAAGAGTTAAAAGTTATTGGCGGGGACAAAAATGATATTTTTCAATTAGAGACAATTAAGTTCGAGGGAAGTATTGATGGAAATTTGGGCGATTTCAATATGCTTGTATTTGGACAGAATTTAACAAATTCGAGACTTGAATTTTTGGATTTTGGAGAAGGTAAAAATATATTTGAAGGCCATTATAGTTTTATAGAATCAATGTAAGTTTGTAGCTCGGAACAAGTTTTAAGATAAGTTAGTTATAGAAACATTTACATTACAAATTCTGAAGTTTCCGTAGAAAATTAATTTCGTTTTTTCGCTTTTTAAGTTGAAGCTATACTTAAAAATAATATTATTCCTGTTTTAAATAATTTCTCTCAAGAGTCACAAAAATTTATTACATGATCTACTTTTACTTTTAGACGGATTTGTCAAATCCGGGAATTGGAACATTTCATTCAGCCGAATCCAAGGATTTGTTGGAAGAATTGGGAAAGCGGAAACTTTCCATTTTAATTCTTCCCGAACATCGCCCCAAAAGTTTATAAACCTTGAAGGAGGAAGTGCATTAAATTTTGACAAGATTTTCATCAACAGCGCCAAAGAAAACAATCAAATTACAATAACAGTTGCAAAACATACCCAAGTAAAAAATTTGGCAAAATCTGGCCAATTCACATACATAATTAAAAGCGGAACTCACGATCTTAGCTACGAGTCTAGTGCAAATCACCTTTTGCAAATTGATGTCAACTTAATTTCAAAGGTTTCTGCTGAAGCCATAAAAAAAGAAGTAATTTTCTCTTTTGAAAACCAAAATGTGGGATACAAATTGAATGATGATGGGAGCGGAGATTATTTTGTTGGTCCAGATTTCAGAATTTATCACAAAATTGAAAATAACTCAGCAACAACTTGCGTCAGTAAAAAACCAAACCCTATTTACACTGAACTTCAAATCCATAAGAAATCTGGAAAAATTATTTCAAGAACTTTAATTAATTCCAAAGTAGGATCAAATGGCAATTATCCCCATAATGTGACTGCAATCGATGGAACGGATTACAACCATTTCTTTTTGAATAGCGAGGATAATTTTGAAAATTTGAGGATTTCTGGAGGC
>JAQIXN010002497.1:0-11411 GCA_034698145.1 Proisotoma minuta
ATCGTTACCTGCGTTTATAATATTTTTATTGTTTATTAATAGTTATTAGTCCTAGAAAATGATCTTATTTTGCAGAGTATCTCGAATAAATCTATTTTACAGATTTTGAGATGGCTTATGAGTAATAATAAATATACAAGTTATATAATAGAACCCTTGAGCTGATTTAATTAACATGATGAGAAATTCCTTATTCCATATCACACATTCCGCATTCTCTAATTCTCCTTGTAACAAACAAATAATAAAATAATTGCAGGGTGTCCACTAATTAATATCTCATCTTTAATTGCATTTTTCCAAAAATTGTTTTTATACCACCTTGAACATTTATAAAGAAGAGATGGCCTATTTCATTTCTATGCAAAAACAAAGATTGCAACATTTTACAACTGTTAAAAATGCGCAAACAAGGGAACATTTAAACATTTGCATCTCTTCATTTTGCCAATTTCCGCATAAAATGTCTTGATTGTAAATTAATGTGTCAACTACTTATTTATAAACAGGTTTTCGATCGTACAACAAGTTTCAAACTGCATTATGTAACAAAAATTTAGCTGCATTAATTTTTTATTGAAGGCAAGTTCTTGGGCAATATTTGTTGATAATGAACTCATTTGTTGTGTGAATTTAAATTGTACAGGGTGTCTTAAATAACTATAATTTTTAAAACCAACAGTTTGTCGATCTTTTCTAATTTTAGTTCATTATCTCAACACATACAGCTTTTAGTTTAATTTCTTCCTATACAATTAACAGCTAATTGCTTAGATATCAAAGTGCGTATTCACTTAATGGGTCATACACACTGCATTAAATTTTTAAAAAAAACATCGTAGGACGGTGTAACCAAGTAGTGAAACCACTTTAGGGTTAAGGAAAGGTCATAGGTTATTTTGCATGTCAAACTTGATTACCAATAAAATATTATCGAGAAAAGATTTCCCGTTAATGTTTTAGCAATTTGTGCCCGCTTTTGGCCTCTTAAGACTAATGTAAGGAATTTAAATTTGATAGCGACACATTTTTCAAATATGTACCTTTTCTACAATACTACATTTATACTTAAGATATTGGTGGGACTAAATTTATTACAGAGCCCAAATTGAATTTTACCTCCGCCGATATATATTGCTTTTATATCCGGAGGCAAAACACTGATAAAGTTAACACGCTCAAATCTCATTGCAAATCGGACGGACAGACAGACGACTCCTGTAAAGTTTTTTCGCCCCATAATAAATGCATACATATACGTATTTCATTAAATGCCTTTGTTACCTGATTGTCCACTGGGCTTGAACAAATTCTTCAAATTCATTCTCACTTTCAGCCTTGCAACATCCACAGCCACAAAAACGGACACGCAACCAATAATCATAAACCAAGACAAAGAAATACTAAAACTTAACAAAGTGCAACAGCTTTATACAAATTTTCTGTGTGCGTGTTTTACAAATTGGAAACTAAAATTTGGAGAAAATGAAGCCAAATCTTTGCTTTCCATTGAGATTTTATGTAAAATCGGTAGCGTTACTTGATTTCGTAAGTTTGGTTTGAAATTTTGAAAATATACAGCTCAAAAATTGTAAAAAAAACTTTCAGCTAGTCTCATCAATGGGCGTGGTAGTAGCTGGAGGAAGTTTAATAGCCATTCATCTTTTCACCTCAGAAATATCTTCTTGGATTAAAAATGGGGATGGTTCTGAAGAAATTGAGCAGATTCAATTGGGACTCGGTTATTTCATAAATTTGCAAAAAGCTTGGATGGAAGACGGAGGAATTTTTGCATCCGCTCTTTTAATTCTTGGCCTTATTTACATGTTACAAAAACTGGTGCTCGCGTCTCTTTTAATAATAGCAGTTTATCAGGTGAGAAACAATTTACAAATTACAAAGGTTGAAGGCAATAAACCCAGGAGCATTTAAAGATATGGTCTTGAGGAATACCTGTATTTGACAGGATTGGAATTACATTTGAGTGCAAATAAAAAATCCAAATCTTTGACATCCTTCAAATTATTACTTTTGATTGTTACATTAAGTTCTTACATTATTATTGTATTCCTTTTCAACTACTTAAATTACTTTATACTGCCATTATTATGAAAAAACAATTTAATATAGTTTAATTTATATGCACTACTATATATGTGCGACGCACATTGAGGTTTTCAAGCAATTCAAAAATATTTGAGAGTCGTGACCATTTACCTCCAATGGACAACGCATTTAAAAAAAAAATATTCACAAAAACATTTCTTCAAACCTTAGACATATGAAAGCTTTTGATTTTTAATCTTTTCAACAAACGTCCATATTTTGATGGCGTTAAAATTTAACATTAAAAATCCTCTAAATTTCCAGGAACGACTAAAACTGCTTCGAATTTGGGTAGTTTACACTTTAATTGTCCTCGTGTTGTCCGTCCTTGGATTTCTGCTACTATTGACATTTGGCGTCCTTGAGCCCCTATGCATTCCCTTTTTCGTCATCTCCTTCATTTCTAGGGAGTATGTCCTCTGGCTCGTCTACTCTTTTCTCCAGAGGATAAGGACCCTTAAGGGATTTACAAGAGACCCTTACCTCCTACCAACGTCTCTTCCAGGGCCTTCAAAACCTTATCAGCCTCGAGAAATCGGGGAAGAAGTCGTGCAAAGGCTGTGAAGTGTGAAAGTTGAGTGAAAGTGAAAAGTCAAAATTGTAAATTAATTATTTATTGTACATAATAATTGTAAAAAAAGATAGATATTTTTGCAATGCTCTTTTAGTTGTGTTTTATTTATTTATTATGCATGTCGCACAGACTCCGTCACATGTTCCATAATATTAGAAAGACAACTATGAAGCAAGTCAAATGTTTATTCCCATAATAGGGTCAGCGGTCAAAAAAATCCAAAGTTATCTCATATAATTGAGCAAATTGCTCTGATATTTTACCTTTATTGATTTAAAATTCATTCTCACAGAAAAGGGTTAATATAGTTTTAAAAGTTGTAACTCTACATATTATAGCAAAGAACAGAGTTTGAGAACAGATAACATTCACTCGAGTTTGTTTTTCTGTTTTGACAAACATTCATTCCATAATGGATTAAAATTTCCATTTGGTCTCAAACTACAGGGAATAAATACTGCAGCCATTGGCTTTGGAATTGAGGCCTCATGACTGCAAATCTCTTCTTCCGTCCTCTAAAGTGCGTAAACGTTTTCAAGGGAGGCGGCGGAAACGCCAAACTACAACAAATTAAATCAATATCCTTTCAAATCGTCTCAAAGTAAATTCTTACTCTGCCTCGGATTTATGGGGCCGCTTTGTCCCTAGCCCAAAAAGACCGAACGCCGATCTTTTATCATAATTTCCCCGAATTATCTCAACAAGTGGGTCACCTATATTTTTAAATTTTAAACCTTTCCACCCAGCGCTTTTAATTGTTTTCTGCTCACCCAAAACAAGGTCTCGGGATGACTCCACGGGGCAATTTGATATTATGAAAAATAACCCTAAAAATGTCACAAGTGTCCTCATTTTGCAAAGAAATGAGATGAAGCTAAGAAATTTCCAGCCTTTTATGCAAATGAATGGAAAAACGTTATGAGAACGTGAGTTGTGTCTGTCTGTCATTGAAAAAATTCATTTGCACGAGTTTGCAAATTCAATTTTGGACGCTGTAATTCGCGCGCTTCTTGATCAAATTTGCTATCATTGGAAAGGTCATTAAAATACGTGTTCAATACTACCAAACTACAATGCTAAAACGGTCACAAAATGCCAAAAACATCAAAAATTAAGATATCCTTCTCAATATAATTTAACAAAGGAACACAAATTTACAAACCTGCAAAATGTTAGCTCAAAGTTCACTGCTTTGCTATTGGCTAAACGTTCTACGACAGCCTACTTGGAACTTCCAAGTTGGAAGATTCTATGCCATTTCTAAGAACTTCCATTCCTTGAATACATCCAACTGTAACAATATGTATTACTTCATCAATTAATTAATTAGAAACAAATCTCATAAAAGGCGACATTTTTATTATTCCCAATCTATCATCATTTATCTACTTTTATAATTTAGTTACGTATATAAATAGAGCAAATAAATTAGTGCTACAAAAAAAGTAAAAAGTATTAGTCTTGTCAACTGAGATTTTCTGTAAGTAAAAGAGATTCTAGAAATTGTACAGGATGTCCCAAAAAATAACAAATTAAATTTAGACACCCTGAACCCACTTAATAAATGCGCTGTTCTATTTAACATTACACAATTTTAATTAAGGCTTATGTAATATTAAAGTGTCCAAACACTTGGAAAATACGTCACGATACATAGAAAATTTAAATATTTTACATCCTCCGGCTGTAATTTTTCAAAACCGGGTTTAAAATTCACAAACGCAATCCACTTTCACTAGAACGAGTTCACAACTCCGGAAATAATAAATACTGACTTAAAACTTTCTCTTTAAAACTTTGGTGACTCTGGTTGTCATTATAAAAAACGGTTCGAACTGCGAGATAATATCAAAAAATTAGACTTGATGGTAGTAATATTCTTGACTGTGGCCCCTGCATCATATTGCCGTAGGGGCCACGAATTGTCAGCGCCATTTTGAGCGCTGGGCAAAAACATCTGCGCGTAAATTCTGGGCGAAGCAAATCCCAAGAATTTGAAGGAATGCGGTGGCTACAATTGCGGCTGCAACCATTATTAAGTTACGTTCCAACCAATCCTCTGCGGAAGAGAGACAGCCTGTCTCGTAAATTACTTTTGAGACGTCCAAATTCTGGGGAGAAGAAAATAAAGAAAGGAATAAATTAATATTTTTATACAACTCGTAGAAATGTTATTGTTGAAATTATTGTTCTTACATATTCTGGCTTCCTAACATCGTATCCACATTGTGTATTTCGTATCCAAAGTTGTTCCGTTGGCTGTTTACAACAAGAGAAGGGAACGCCACACGCTTCCCTTGCTGTGGAATTACAATTAAAATAAACGTTTTTGTCCCAATCCCTTGCCCCCTCGATTCCACAGCACTGGAGCCAGCGTTCTTGGATCCAATCGATAAGATTCTGCTGATCAGGGTCCTCTCGATAGGAAATTATGAATGATTGGAAACCCGAAGTCGCTTCTCCTTTTATCCAGTCCTTGAACATGAAACTGCAGGAATTTAAAGGTTAATTTGAGTCAATTTTAGTTTCAAATAATTAAATCTATAATAACAATTACCCAAGAATTCCAGCAGAGACTTCGACAAGAAGGATGGCAGCTAAGAAGATTGCGTACACGGCCAATAAACAAGTATTTTCTCTCAGAGCTCCCACACAACCCGTAAATCTGTTTGAAAACCACAATTTTATTAAATTCCCCAAAATAAAATTACTATGTAAGACTATTTACCCAATAACAAAGGTCATGGATCCTACAAGTACTAGGATGAAGGCAGGGTCCAAGGCCACTCTCGTCAATTTGGACAAATTGGACAGTGTCTCTTTCTCACTCCAAGCCCACACCCCAACTCCCAGGATAAACAGGCCCAAAAGCTGAAATTGAGCGACACAATTTTAGTTTGTTGTCGGATATCGATTTTGGACGTTTCTTACCCAGAAGATGACATTGAATCCGAAGATGAGGTACTTGAGGCAACAAGAGACCTCGGACTCGTCTCTTCTGTACTTTTTAAGTCTTGGAGGAGGTGCGGCTGCCATTCTCTGGATTTCCACAAACTCCCCTCCTCCTCCTCCCTTGTGGAGCAACGGCGACTCCCACGTACGCCCTATTCTGGACAGATTTAGAGACACACCAACAGACAAATCAAGGGTCAAAGGCCACTCCTTCTTGACGACGTCAGACAAGATAACGACACCTACTGCGGCGACATTCTCAATTCCAAGCTGAAATGGTGTGTTTCCTTTAGTTTGGCAGTGTCTGCAATGTGAATTCAAAATTATATTTAGATAAAACAACTTATTGCCAATTAATTTTGAATTACATTTAATCCTTGACCTTTAGCTAAGGTCAATTTTATATACTTGTCTCCATTTTGAAGTATTTAGTATTTTATAAGTTGTAAATTATAACACAGGATTTTGATTTAAAGCTTTTACAGATTGTAATTTTTCACGTAGCTTGACACCTTGACCTTAATTATAAATTCCTCTGGCGTAGGTCAAATTTGATAAAATAGTTCTCTCCATTTTGAAATTGATTTTAATTAAATGGGTTTATTCTGCTGCAGCTGTAGACAAAATGACGGATGTTTCAAATTGTAGGCTTCGGCAGTGGGTGTGGACTAACTGCAACTGATTGGTGACAATTTGGATTTCGTCACACCCCTCGTCACTTTTCTTTCTTTTGTGTACCAAGTGACGGAAGTGATTTTATTTATTTTATATCAAAGTTGCCCTACTTTCACCACCAAAAGTCCCAAGCCCATTCATCTCCTCCGCACTCCAAAATATCAACTTTTAACTCGCAGCCCTAACCCCTCCCACAAAAGGGCCGGGGGAAATGACAGAATATTCATTTTATGGGGGGAAATTTAGGGGGAATTAAGTAAAGGGCTTTGGGGGATTTTGTAATTTTACATGGTATCTAAATTATACGGCCCTGAGGGGGAAATTGAGACTATGACATTTGCTTTGAGTGAACGGCAACTTGAACTGTTCAAGTTGAACCTTTATATAAAATCTCAACTTGCCTCTTAAAGGAATGAGAATAGTAGATTAGTATTTTATCATTAGGAATGTTAGCTAATGCTTATATTTTGACAACAAAATGTTTTTTATGAACAGCAATTAACAATCAAACGAAAAAAAGACAAATTTTTATATAAGACAATTTCAACATTTTCTCAAAAATCTCCAAAATTAAAACGCAATTCTCCAAAAACCTAATCCTTTGTCATTTCCTTTCCATTGTTGGAATTTGTTTTTCTCTCCAAAAGCGCCGTGACACAAGTTGAGGTCGGATTAACTTTTTCCCCTCTCAAGCCTCACGCCGAGTCTTTGTCCCCAAAATGACATCTTGCTTTAATTGTTTCAAAGCAAATTCCTTGCAAATGAATCTGCAGGGACTCTCCACCTGTTGCAGTCCATAACTATAATATGTACAGGGTGGACCAATTTATTGGACACCCTTCAATAACTTGTACAAGCCTACCTTAATCTTGTACCCACTGACTGAAGCCTGAGGCGAAGCTCTCACCCTTTTCAAATATTTCAAAAATTATTACACGGCGTCCATCCAAACATTGTGTCCCTCTTTTAAATCCCCTTTAAATCCTCCTTCACCCAATTGATGCTTTATCCTGACTTGAACCAACCTTAGGATTTCTTCTTCTTGACTGAAAGTATTTCATTCTTCTTTTTACCTGCTGCTGCTCCTCATTCATTCCAACAGCCACAAAAAATAAATAAATATGTTGACTTATACCTGAGCTTCCAAAGAAATTCTCCAGAAATGTCGTAGACTCGGTTGGTTACAAGTGCAATAAAGATGCGTCTTCTTCTTCCTCCGGTGTTTTTTCTGGTGAGTCTGACCCTTGACCTTGTGTTTGGAGAAGAGGGGGGCGGTGCTGGGGGGGAGGAGTACTATGGTCTATTGTTGGGCAGACTAAATGTCTATCATCATGGCGTGGCGGGGACAGTTTATTCAGTAAATGCTACCACAATTTTGATTAAGAATTTTTACTACGATGGGATGGGGAAGGATGCATATTTTTGGGGGGGCAGTGGGGGCAATGGGCCCGGGCCGAATGGATTCATTATTCCAGATCAGTGGGGCAGGTGAGATTTCTTGAGACTTTTTCAGACACATTTTTGAGAATGCATTTTTAGGACAAACGTTTTGCAAAAATATGATAATCGAGATTTTACTCTGACGCTTCCCGAGAAAAAAGTGATTTCTGAACTCAAATGGATTTCAGTTTACGATCTCACTCGTCTAGTAAGTGACCTTTCCTTAATAAATGAGTTTCTATATTATTTATGCGTTTATTTTATAACTTTAGGAAAATTTTGGAGATGTTTACATCCCGGATAATTTTGAGCCCCCGGGAATTGTAACACTGGCGCCGTTGATGTCCAAGGCAGGGGACGATGTTTCAGACTGCTCTTCAGATAATATTGAGTTGCTAGATATGAAAACTATACGAATTCACCGCCTCTCTATTCTATCTTATCATAATCAAGGTACGATCAACTTCAATCGGGTGAAGTAAAGTAGCGAAATCTAACAAAAATCTTTATAAATCCACAGAAAACTATTTCGCCGTCGGCAAAGGACTTGTTCCCTCTTTAAAAAGTGGGGCTGGTTGGCGAATCCCGGATGAAAATGGATAGTAAGTCCAAATCATGATTTTTATTGGCGTTGAATATTATATTCACCTTAAAATGAATTGTCCAATAGCTTGGAACCCTTAAGATCGTATAATTCTGAAGACATTACTCTTATCCTCCCAGGGACGTTGACCCTAAGTGACACGTCCGTCCACTGGCTCGCAATTTACGACAAGGTGAGTGACAAGGCCCTTTGCTACGTCAACATCCCGTCCACTTCTGGGGGAGGGGACGATGGATTTGGATCTTCCTCTGGAGCAATTCCACCCAGTTTACGGCGAACTTTTGTATGCATTTTAAAACTAATGTAAAAAAAAAAGTAATTAGGGAAAGTAATTATTATTTTTATAAAATGCAGAAATACGACTACAGTCTTCCAAATTGTATGCCACTTCACAATGATTTCCATGTGGCGTGGGACGTTGTCGGTCAAACGATTACTTTTGAGCTTGTGGCTGTTGCGAGTAAGCTTTGTTTTTGAAATTTACTTGTTCATGGTCTGACTTTAAATGAACTTTTTTTTAGACGAAGATGATTGGCTTGGTTTTGGTCTATCCGGTTCCGAAAATAAGACACAGATGATGAGCTCTGACATTGCAATTGGTTATCTCAATATCAAAACGGGACAAGGAATTGTCCAAGATTATAACGTGGATGCTAAAGCACCTGTATGTACTCATCTTATTGACCCTGTAGTCTTGATTTTAGCAATATTCCCTATTTAGTGCACCTCAATTCTGGACAAGAAACGAGGCGTCTGTCTGGATTCTGATTTGGGACATTCCGATAGCATTCAAGTTCTGGAGGGACGCCGCATTGGACCTCTCGTAGTTCTTAAATACAGACGCCAAATAAAGAAAGCGGATGAAGCCGACAAAGATTTCAATGTGGACAAGGTATTTATTCAAAATGAATGCCAGCAACTTGCCATTGGCGAGTCGCCAATGTTAATTTTATTTCTTTATTTATTTATACAGCCCGTCCCAATAATTTGGGCACTTGGTCGTCTACTTGCAAACAGTCAGCCTGGATTCCATCGTCTTTACCCTCGAAAACATGTCACTCGAATTCAATTCATGACTCCACCCCCAAAACCGGGGACATTGGGCCCATCACCTTCAAACTCTGAGGAAGATTCGTCCTCATCTTCAAGTTCATCTTCTTCCCGATCGGACATGTCTTGCCAACCATTTTTAATTCCAGAAGAAAATGACAAGGAGAAGCCGTGGGGGGCTGCGAAAATTGTGGATGGGAAGTTACGAGCATTTTCTGCTCGACTGGGTCCTTCTGCAGGTCGCAGGGGTTATGAGGGACTGACCGGAATGGCTTCTCCCGGCTACGCCTGGTATATTCAGGGCTATCTCGCGCCAGAACTTTACATGCAGCGCGGGATCACTTACTCCTTCAGGGTCGAGGGCGGAAATAATCCTCATAATGTAGAGACTTATCATCCATTTCTTATTACTACTGAGGTAAAAAAATAAACAAAAAAATTTGAGCCGTTAGAATTTCGTGTAATAAATAAAAAACGTCTCAGGCCATCGGTGGACAACACGCTCTTCAGTCTCCCCGCTCAAACTCAATATTAGCTGGACTAGAAACAACACGTCGCGGTCAATCTCGCCCCACTGTCGCCGGTCGTCTTTGCCTATGGTCGCACGAGGAAAAGGGACGCAACAATTTCAAAGCATCTGATCCCAGACAAGATGCAAATTACCCAACTTTCGAAAAATTCAGAAACTCTCTGAAGCTTCGCTGTGAAAACGGAAGCGAGCCCTCGATAATTGAGGTCACTCCAAACAGTTCATGGCCTGATGTTGTCTACTATCATTCCTACACTCAGCCAGGGATGGGATGGAAAATTCATGTTTTGGACAGCGCCGTGAGTGTTGGTGCTGTGACTACAAATGGAAGCAGTGGCGGCGCTTTAAATTTAAACTTTTCCGCCATTTTGTTCATCGCAGTTGCAAGCTTTTTATGTTCTTGTTCAATCGGGTTGTGTTACGCGGAGCTCTGAATTTTCATGCAGTTTTTCACTGCTGCATAATTTTTTTACCTTTGTAGAGACTGAACTGAAAATGGTGATAATGATTTACCGTTAGATAATGATTTTTTTTTAAATTACAATAATAGCTTATAATTAACTTATGTAACGTTAATTTAATTTAAAAGACAATCTTGAAGAGGCTTTTGTACAAAAAGGAAATAAATTTCAGATACAAGCAATTAAAATAACATATAATATACAATGCAGAAATGTTTAAATTAAATGTCTCTTTACCATTTGAGACATTTGTGCAGAAATATAGAGGCTGAAAGAAAACTGTTCGGAGATGATTTTTTCGGTATATATTGTAGATCACGTCATGTTGGCAATAGACGATGCTTCGAACTTCTTCCGGAAGACTCAACCAAGTTATCCACAAAGTTTTTAAACAATTCATGGGAACAATTAAGATTAAAAGAAGCAAAATGGAAGCGATCCCCATTTTAATTTTAGAGGGAAATTTGAAAATTGATAGCTACGCAAGGATTTTTTGTTGTTTACACGAACAGCAAGGCTTGGCTTGTTTCCGGAGAGTCAAAGTCATAGTCATTGTGCTGCATCAAATCGAAGTTATTATAGAGTACACTATTGTAAAGTTCAAGTCTTAAGTCCCCAAGCTATTTATAGAATTCTCGGAATTGGACTTTTCTTTAACATGGAAGGGTATGGGAGCCTTATCTACACTGTTGCCATTCTTCACGCAGGGCACCCTTTTTTGTAGTTGAGTTGTAGAGAACTGGCAACATAGTGAGGCGATTTATTTATAGCGTGGGGACTTAAGACTTGAACTTTACAATAACAACTAATATTTTCATGTCACAAGTGGCTTTGAGTATTTTCATTTCGGTGATATCGTCGGAGGATTTTTATGTATGAAGCGACGACAAAAATTTTTATACATTTATTTTCACTGCATTTAAAAATATATAAGTATTAAAAAAATGTTAACCCATAATCCAATTTTTAATTGCAACTTTCTCGATGTCGATTCCAATCCCCGAGCTGACATTCTTTTCC
>JAQIXN010002498.1:0-11405 GCA_034698145.1 Proisotoma minuta
CCCGGCCCCACCCCCACTTCCAAAACCCCCACCACCACCACCCCCACCTAAAATGTAATTGTTTAAGCATTGCTTAAAGAAATATAAGCAAAAACTTACCTCCCCCTCCACCACCTTTGATGCATAGTAAACATAAGACAACATTTAATAAAAAAAAAGCATTTGGATATGTACTACCTCCACCCCCTCCCCCTGTATTACGAATGCATAGGATTAATAATGAAATTTCATTTAAATACAACTCATTTTGAAACAAACCTCCACCACCCCCTGACCCCCCTCCTGACCCACCACCGGTTCCTGTCATCGTCCCAGTCATTGTTGGATCGGTAGTCATATTCATCATCCCCGTGCCGGTCATGGTCATGGTCATTGTTATTGGGGCCTCGGTTGTCGTCGTCGTCGTTGTCTCACCTCCAGTCCCAGTCATCGTCATTGTCATTGTTGGGTCAGTCATTGTCGGTTCTTCAGTTGTTGTTGATGTTGTTGTGCTTGTGCTAGTTCCACTCCCACCTCCACCCCATATTGGTTTATTCCATAAATTTTGGCATAACTGTTTGGAAATGTGTAATTTTAAGTAGTTTTGTTATATCCAAAAGAAATGTCTCAAATCTCAACTTACCCACAACGCATTGATCACCAAGTTGAGTAAAAATACCCCACAAGAAATGGCAGTTAGGAGTGAGACTACGGTGTCCAATGACCCTTGACCCACTTGACCTGACCCCCATCCCCCAAAGTAAGGGGACATTAAACTTCTATTCTCTACAAATATGAGATGTTGTCCTTTGCCCATACTTCTTTGTACTGATTTTATTTAAATAAAAATGTTCGGTTTATGAATTTGCAACCTTTGCATGCCTGTCACTCAAACTTTTTTCACTGCATAAATAAAATTTTATAAGTAACAAAAACTTTTATTAATTAATTAACGTTGCAATTACAAAAATTATTATGGCATATGAAAATGTGTTTAGCTCCTACAAACTAATTAATTTACATCAGTTTGTTTCATTGCATGCTTTAAAATTGCTTTGGTACAAAAACTTAGTCTAACTATATACAATTAATAATGCACTAATTAACCTAACTAGTTTTAAATTAATTAGTTCACACCATTAAAAGTTTTTGGTTTAAATATTCAAGTATATGAAATGCACTTGTGGTACGAAGATACAATGAAAATTTTGCATTCTTTTTAAAGCTACTTAAACGTATCACAATTTGGCACTTTTAGAATAACAATTAAAACAAAACAATAAAATAGTTGTAAATGGGTTAACAATATTGCAACTTAACACTCAACAATTAAAGAAAACAAAGTTAGCTATGGCATGTTAAAAAATTCCCCAAAATTCAAATTCCTAACCCCCAAAAAGCTATTAAATTGCTATAGAAAAGAAACAAAGAAGAAGAAGAAATTTTAGAGATTGAACCCAGTTTTTGAAATTTTCCCCGGAAAAGAAACGACCAATTTTTATTTTTAAGCAACTATTCTGAAGAATGGGAGTAAGCAGTGTTTGCATATCCTCTGCTGCCTCTTCCTCCCGTGAATTGAGTTCCCGAGCCAGAATAAATTGAGGATGATCCCGTGATGGAGGAACCTTTTCCCAGTCCACTGTTCCTCCTCCGAATACAGAGGACGAAGAGGAGGAGGATGACGGCGATCATGAGGATTAATCCCGAAATTGCAATTGCTAAGGCAAAGTCTCGTTGGCTAAAGCAGAGAACTTCTCCCCGTTCTTTCTTCTCCCGAAGGACTTCTGCTGCTTTTTCAGCTTCTGTTGTGTCCGGTGGCTCGTTTACCCACAAACCGTTGTAGACCTGGATGCAAAATTATGGAAATTTTAGTATACTTGTAGAAAATTCCTTTTAAAAGAGGAAATACAGCATTGATATAATTCTCCGCTAGATGACGCACTATTATTTTTTCTACTCCAAAATTTAAAATTTCCCCCATTTTTTTCTTTATGTACCTGTACAGTAGCTGGTTGGTCATCTCCATTTCTTGCATCTCTTTTAAATTTCAAATTTCCCGCGTCCTTCCGCATATTCTTTGACCCTTGGCAGACTGGTGGCAAACATCCAGGGAGAGCGTCTTCACCCTTGCAAATCCTCACTGCGCATGAGTAGTAGACAGTTGGAGAATATGGAAATTTGTGCGCGGGGAATTGGACAACCGCCATGTTTTTCTCAGGATAATAAGTAAATGGCGGTAGAATATCGGAGTCTACTGGACAACCCACGTGATTAATCAACAACTCTTCCGCCCAACCAAGTCCGTCTCGAACGTGGCAGTCGGAGACCAGAAATTGCATACTGAAATTTAACCACAAAATTAGTTTAACTTTATCGATTCCTCTTATAATTGCTGTTACCTTTTATTTGAATAAATTTTAATGTGAAATTCTAAGGGATCCCCAATTTCAATTGTTTCATTCCCTTGATGCAATATTTCCTTGCCATTCTTAAATATTTTCATTGTGACTGGAGGAGTGTTTGGAGTTTGCTTCCTTCGATATTTGCATCGGACATGGAAACCTTTCCCCATCCCCGTCACGAGCTTTGGATGCGGCTCCAAAACAATTGTGTTAAAATACTCTTCCTCTCCATCCGTGGAAGCAGAGGTCATTGTGTTGCATGACCTCAGGGGAAGAGAGTACTCGATAAAGTCAGAGGATGAGTCGTATTCCTTGAGACATGAGGAATTTTTTGATAAGCCCTAAAAAAAAATCCGAAAATATTTTAACAATGCATACTTTTATGAGAATTTGATAATCTTCTTAAAATAATTCTTATTACCTGAGGATACACCATCCCATTAAATTTTGGATGTGGCGTTGGAATTTTGACATTAATTTCATTCGTCGAACATTTAATCTCCACATTTTTAATTTGCTCTATCAGTTCTTGATTAGCTTCTTCATCTAGCGCTATCTCCGACCTTGACCTCGAATTCCTTTGAGGTTTACCACTGACTAGATTTAGTTCTAATAGAAGTAGCAGGGTCCATGCGAGACGGAGCAGTCGCCATTTATTAAATGTCAGCATTATGCTACCTGAAAACATACACAATACGTTAGTTTCTCAATAAATGCATTTTAATATTTGGGGTAAAATTAGAATAAAGTTAAGGACACACCGATTTAAAAAGCAACTAACGACTGCATTCATTTGAATAGTTTTTTGCTTAATGATTTTTTAATGTATTTGATTTGCATGCATTCAAAGATTTGTCATTCACTTTCAGTTACGCAATTTTGCGTCAGTCAACTCAACATCTCAAAATTTTGGTGTGGTTTGAGCTGCCGTCATTTGCACAGCTGGATGTTGACATTTATGACGGGAACGATGCAGGGGTTGGGGCTTTTGACAAATTAAGAAATTTCAAATACAATGTATGCACAAAACTAAGTATTTCAAGTTTGCATTACAGATCATAAGCTATTTCGCATGGCAAAATATAAAAATGATTTTTGGACACATTTAATTAATTAAATCGTTTGAAGTTCATCCCTTTTAGCACCTGAACTAAATGAAGTTCGTGTCGTAACATTGTCTCTTCTTTTAAGAAATTATTGCCCAAGATTTAGGATATTTAGCATTTAACTATGGTCACTCCATTTCCACCTTTTATCCAAGTGTAAAAAATACCTTTCACTTCTCCATAACTAACAAATATAAACGTTTATTAGCCTCTCGTCTTGTATCTTACTAAAGCAAACAAAGTTGTAACAAATTCGCACCTTCGCATGTGCAAATATTTAAAAGTAAACTCTTTAATTACAACACGATTCAAAACTATTTATGTGTGGCTAATCCTTAAATTAGAGAGATCTGATTACTAACAAGTTAAATTGTGTCTCAAGTTTATCTTTTTTGTGTATCTGTATTTTAAGATGTGATAAAATCTTGCAAAATTTGCTTATCTCCTATTTCAAAGGATATAAATGTCTGTAAATTTTACAAAAAAGCATCTTGCACTTGACAACACCTGCTTAAGTCCAGACCTATGCTAATAATCTAATCCTTTTTTAAAAGTTGCAGATGTTCAATTGTCATTTGAGATAAGTCCACTTACATATTTAATCCTGATCCTTCACACAAAAGGAAATGAAAGTCTAGACATTTACTAATTTTATTAAAGTATTAAACGGGGCCTACGTCAACATTAAATATTAGCGTCATGCAATATTTGCATATTGTGGGAACCTTGATTTAATTTTGAATTTTGTTCCTTGTAGAAATCCTAAAATGGTTGTAAAAGTTAACGGTGTTTTTAAATTGTGAGTGCGAGCAGACAATTGCATTGTCTACCCGTATTACTGTGGCTTATGGTCAGCTCAATAAATACTGAATAGCACTGAATTTGCAAGTTAGTTAGGTCATGGCCAATTAGATAAA
Organism: Proisotoma minuta; assembly: GCA_034698145.1. Lineage (NCBI taxonomy): Eukaryota > Metazoa > Arthropoda > Collembola > Entomobryomorpha > Isotomidae > Proisotoma > Proisotoma minuta. The sequence goes on from JAQIXN010002498.1 coordinate 4,405, forward strand.
TTTGTACAGGTTTAGCTTTTCCCTTGCTCAAAACAGAGCAAATTGATTATACGTAGCGTGTGACAGTTTAAACAAAAATTTGAATCGATGCATCACGCAAAACAAACAAAACTAATTTACCCACTTTCATTTAAGACGCAAATTAGTTTTAAGTGAAGACATAAATTTCAATGTTATGCATATTTAAGGCTGTACTTGTCAAACTGGTATTGAAAAAGTAATTTTAGCAAATGTTGACCAAATGAAAACAAATATTTAAGGTAAATACAAATTTGTATTCAAGATTCAACGCATTTTATTTTAGCCAATTATTCCTTAATCACGTTATCAAATATTTCGCAATATCTGCAAATAGCAATAATCAATCATTAATTAGTGAAGATGACTTTGCACGTTTCCTTTGTAAAAAATATTATTTAGTATTTTCCACCTGGAAAAACTACATTTGTGCAAAAACTAACTTTAACAAACACAAAAACTAATTCAAAAATTCTCACTACGAGACTAAAACTAATACAAATGCAGCGTTGTTTCAATTCAAAACGTACACTCGAGTTTTTTAGTTCAATGCCAAACAAAAGCTAAGCAGTGACATGAATGACGCATCAATCAAAATCAATCACTGTACAATCTTTCAATGCTAAATAAATAAGCGGTGCTAAGCTAACGACATTTCAATGTCTCCCATAAATCCTAAGCCCATATTGGCACTTTATATATACATTTTACTTTACGACTTTGTAATTTAATAAATCGGCAGCAGTGGCAAATGAATATAAGAAATGAATTCCAAGGTAGTGCATGCACACTTTGTCTATTTGTATTATTGACATGTTTTAATACTTAATGAAAATTGATATGTCACGAATATGTAAAAATAAAAATAGAGATGAAGATATCACATTTTGTCATGATTTGATATTGTATTAAATCATACTCCATCAAATCCAGCATTCTTTTATGCTGGAAATTGAATTAGTAATGAATGAGTGACGTTCGTGGTTTGTAATAATGTGTTTTTCTTTGAATAGACATTTCATTCATTCATTGTATCAAATGTGCTCATTCTTTATTTCGCGTGGTGACATAATCCATAATTTCATTAGCTCAAATCTCAATCTTAATTTCATTCACTAATCGACATATTCACAATATTTCTAAGAAAATTTAACTTGTAACAACCTGCAATTAATGATTGCATTTATTTCACCTGGAAACACTTTCAATCTCTAACAGCTTCTATTTAAATCACAAATTGTCAGTCAAAATGTTATCACTCGATCATAAATGTCATTTCACTCTCTTCTGGTTAGCGAACATACATCGTAAACTCGTAGTAATCTGATAAAATATTTTTGATTGAGCCCCGCGCCCACACTTGAGATGTAAGAAAAAAAATAAGATTCACTTTTAAATCATAACTTTATGTGATGTGATAAATGCATAAATGGAGCAAGTCAGCGGACCATGTTTTGGTTTGTTACAGATTTCTTATGACATGAAGAGATGAGTGACTTTTAGGTGTTGCCCAGTAAAGTCAATTCCTCATTCCCTCATCCCACACGAAATGGAATAAAATGCCAAGGACAAAGATTCAGATGAAAGACCTTGGTCCTCTAAATCTAATGGGATGACATATTCATAATCATATAGGTCAATCATATTTTATATACGTATACAAAATTACCTCATAAATTGTATTTTCCAGGAAACAAAGAATGAAAAGAAGATGATCTCTTGCATAGTTCAGCGTGACAATGAATTTGACCACGAAACTGATCCTCAATTAAATGAAATATAATTAAAGGAAGGATGCAGCAGACCCTTGAATAATTTAATTTAATTGTGCTCACTTGAACACGAACTGTCTCTTCTTAAATGAATGTCACTGCTCTTAAATAATTTACGTGCCCAAGTGTTGTATTTGTGCGTTTACATCTTGAAGGTGCTCGTAATCACGTTTTTCTACCTAATTTGTTAATTGCTTAATTAGTCACAGAACTAAACAAATTCCAGCGACAGAATCAAATCAATTCCAAAATAATTGCTTTCATCTTCAACCTTCTGTCCTGGTGAGTTAATTTAGTACGTGACGCCACGCTGAATTTAATTCTTATTAAATCTGCTCATCTTCTTTTATGTAATCTTCGTTTCCTTGAGTTTAATCGTATGCAGAATTCCAATTCTTTTGTCTACCTTAAATAAATTTTTACATACATTAACTGCATGGGTACAATACGGACCACAGACAGTGCCCATTTTTTCACATAAGACAAAAAACATTAAATTGCATCCATTCTCAAATTAATTGCCAAAAAGGTGTTGTCTGTTCTTCTCTGCCGTTATTATTTTATAAGATTAAAAATTACACGTCACTCAAAATTCAAAACTCTGCTTTTGCTATTGCATGCATAAAAGGTAATAAAATTGGTGTTGGTGTGCTCAACATTTTTTGGCAGAATTTTTTGCATACTTACATATTTAATATTAAACGTTGTCACATCCTCCGAGTTGACAACTCACTTAATCTTTATTAATACCGTAGCATCACGTAGAAGATTTTTTAAATTTGCTCAAGTTTAATTTCACACGCGATATAATACTTTATTCTGCGCTTCCTAGGGATAATATAAATAGATGAAAATGATTAAGATAACAATGAAGGTCTACTACATACGTTATACGTGCAGTTAATTTAATCCTCTTCAATTCAAATACAACGAATAAATTTAAAATAGCCAAAGTCAACAACCTCGGATTTTGAGGTATGCAAAATTTAAACTTTGCAAAAAGTGAGAAGCCTGGAGGAACAATTTATTAAGCAAACAAAACCTTTTAACAGGAAATGAGATGGTCGTGATGCATCTTGCATATGAAAAACAATTAATAATTTCTCCTCATCCAATCGCCCACACCGGAATTGGAGGATTGCAAACTGCAGCAATTGTCCTCCATATTAATATTAGATATTAATATTAATTCTAGTCCTTGCCTTGAAATGGTTAGTGTACAACACCCAAATATTAGATGGACAGGGATCAATCAACTAATTGTCCATATTTTGCATTTAATAGCAGACCACACATTGCAGTCGAATCTTCCCTTTAATTTAAGTAAGTATGTAGGCAAATATTTGAGTCAGAGGCTTCTTTGTTTTCCTTGAGTCAGTTTGGCTAATTTGGAATTTGGAGGTTTTGCGTAGGACTGATGACAATTTGCTAACGGGTCTCCCACCGTCTTCCTCAACACCTTATTTAATACAACTGCAAAAACAAAACATGCAAATCTGGTTTCTAGCCTTTGCAAATTTTTGCAAAACTCCTAAAAGGAGCTCACAACTTGAAATTGCCGTTAAATTCAAACTGAATTGGGATAGGTAATTTTTGTCATATTCTGAGAAATTTTTTATTTAAGGGGGATAAATAAATGTCTCGCACACTGTTTTTGGTGGTAGTACATAATTGGACAAATTGGAAAATTATTTTCAGCTAGCTGTAGATTGTAAAATAAAATTATGATGAATTGTGGGAAAAACGAAACTTGAAGAAGAAACAGTTTGGTCATTTTTTTAAACAGTTGCATCAAATCTCAAAATCTCAAAATGCTCAAAAGCTTCTTCATCTTTGTCTCATCTTAATCTCATCTTTCTCACAAATAATTATATAATCCCAGTTAATCTTTACTCAGTGCTAACATCAATTTATGTAAGCATTATCTCGCTACAAGATATGAATATAAAGAGCCAATTTAACTAACTCTGAAACAAAAAGTGTTAAAACCACAACTAATTATGTAAAACCTCAAACTGTATCCATCTCAAAATAAAAATAAGAGCAACTCGCACACTTCTTTATCCATTCAACCGTAAAATGATGCAAAGTTAATGAACTTTAAAACAAGCCCAAAAAATACCCGGGTACTAAATATATAAGTATATAAAAATAAAACTCGAGGTACTTACAGTCTTAAGGATCCAACAAGTGGGGATTAATTATTTAATAATTAATCCTTTTCCTTCTCCCTTTGGAATTTTTATTTGCACAGTTTTTTAAGCTCATTTAATCAAAAGATTAAATCAAAATCTTCTGCAGAAGAGTAAAAATCAAAGCACCGTTTTATCAAACCCAAACTTCACTTCCGTATTCTTCTTCAGCCTTAAAAATTTATCTCGGAATTATTTTAGGTTTCCACATTTTGAAAATAGATTTTAAACTTTTGCCTGTGATGTAATATTTGTTATCCTGTGCTATTTTAACATTTAAAAAAGAAAGGGAGAGGTTGTTTCCTAGAGCTAGTTGAGGTTCTCCCCATCCAAACTCTTTTACTAAAATAAAATAACCAACAAGTCTAACAATGAATACTACCTGCCAGAGGGACTAGGAGACGTCCATACAACATTAGTTGGCATGTTTTGCTGGGGTTATGATATGAAACAAGCGGTGCATGTTCCTCCATGTTTTAGCAGTGGTAGTGCTATGAGGTAATCCTTATTTAGTTTTTTAGAAATGGAAAGGGTTAGCAAAAGAATCCCTTTCACTCACTCACCTGTTGCTTTGCTCATTTCTTTAGCCCGTTTCTTAGATTGGAGGTAGTATGCATTATTCTTAAGCATGAGGGATGAGTGCTTAGTGTTTGTTGACCTTGCTAGCTAATGTAGATAGGACTGTATCATGTTGCAAATAAATAAATAAAAATAATAAATGCTAGATAGTTAGTTAACTGAATAGGGGTGGAAAATATGTGGTAAAATTAGAGCAGATTTTTGCTTTGTTTATGTTGATGGCATTTTAATAGTTTGCGTAACTAATAGATATTTTATATTGATTTATGATTTTATTTATAGCTGAAAGTTTTATGAGATTTTAAAAATGCATTAGATTTTAACCTTTAAAATTTATCACATTTTTTGCACAACCAACTTTACCTTTATCTCTGGTTTAAAAAATTTAAGGATGAGATGACATAACAGAACATTTCAGTATTTTTATCTCACAGATTTATTTTGGTAGCTCATATCAGTTGGAGCATGACAAAGTGAAATGCTCCTTGAGTTGAAATTAAGCTCAATACAATGCAAGGTAATTCCATCCCATATGTGATGATTTTTTGGGAAGGGTGCGGCGTAAGTAAAGGTAAGGGTCCATCCAGCAATTTATATTTGTCACATGCAAAAGAATGAGAAGAAGAGGAGATAAAGAATAGACTTGAGCCAGTTCACATCCCAACTATTTAAGATTAGAAGAAGTTCAGGAAGGTTAAATATTGCATAATAATAAATCACGCCTCATTAGCACTCATGTAGTAAACTGTTAGTTGGTACGTAAGTCCGTGGATGCATGACCCTATTGCTTCTTTACACGTTAGATTTTAAGGTGTGTCATCATCTCATACGCCACATCAATATAAGTAACATCCGGTGGCTAAAGGTCCAGCAAAAAAGAGCGTGGCTAAAATGACACACCTGGAAAACCCAGGAAATGACCAAGTACAAATATTTTCTCAGTTCTAGTACAAGGAAGAAAATTTTGTATCTCAAAATGATTTCAATTAGAAACTAAATTATTATGGAAAGTGGTTCAAATCAATCAATTAGTTACCCTATCAATGAATTGATTTGTTTGTAATTTTTATTTTAGCTCTGGGGTTTTATTTTTCGATTCCTGCTCTTTCATTAATTAGATGTAAATTTGCGATATTGATTTCTAATTATGGCTATCTGACCATCTCATCTTTTTAATAAGCCATAGAAACACCAACTGACAATTAAGTGTCTATTCGTTAATTATGTAATCAATGGGGATGAATCAATTTAGCAATTTCATCATCCCCCATTCAACCATTGTAAAATTTTTGATTCACAATTTCCCACATCATCCACAGAGTCCACTTTTATTTTTGCATACAAAGGAATGGACAAGGGATTAAGTTGGACACTAGAATGAATTTCATGTTGCTTTAAAGTATTTCCTTGGCTCGTATTCTTTTGCTAATATCGTGGGAGGATCTTCACTCTGCAAGAGGAAAAGAAATGCTAAGTGCACAGATTGTTTCATTGCATCATCACCATATATGTTCAGTTTGTAGCGTCATCTTATCTTATGTGCTGTTTAATAGGGCATACAATGGAAATAATTTTGTTGTATTTCAACAAATAAATAAAATTCATGCTGTCTTAATTCCAGTCTTGTTTTTCTTGGATTTTTTATCCAGTGCTCATTAAGAAATGATGTCATCGTATTGTATTTATGTTTTGTGGCCAATTTGTTTCTTCATTTATTTTTTGAGATGCAAAATTCTCATTACTTTAATTTTGCAGCAACATGACAAACGAAAGCATTAATTGCTCTTGTATTTACAGGAAACAAAAGGAATTTGAATGAACCATTAAAAAATGTGTCATTGTCTCCTCAACTCTTCATTTCATTTTATGACTACCATATAAAATATAAAAATGCAAAGCACACAAATGCAAATTTTCTTTCCTTTAATTGACACGACCACAAAGCGCAAAAAAATCTTTTGCTTTTTCAAATATTTTCATTCTGATGCTAATGATGTGATAAATTGTCCTTAAATCCGTAATCTTCAATCTTTTTCTTTGCCGGTTTGGTTCGTGCTCATTTTGTAGTATCCAGCCTCAAGTTCAACTTTGCAGTTGTAATTTACAAGCTGTATCTCATTCTCCTTGAATGCAATGCAATTACACGGAATCAAGAGCCAGAAAATGGCAAATTCACTCCAATCAAGACAAGAATTGAATCTTAGCACAAAAGGGGTGAGTTCAGCAGAAACAAGTCATGAAAACTATTAAAGCCACAAACATGAACTCATCATCCTCTCATCCTGTCCAAAATCCAAAATAAAATTATTCTCCAAAATAAAATTCCTGCAATGCAATATACATTCATAAATCACTGATAATGAAATAATTCATATAATTCAATAAGACAGCGGATGTCATAAGTCATAAATAATTAAAGTTGCTGGAGAGTTAATTGCAA
>JAQIXN010002499.1:0-11403 GCA_034698145.1 Proisotoma minuta
AAGAAATTGAATGAAAGGGAAAATGAAAGCCCAAGTTGTAATCAACGTAATAATAATAAAAGCAATATTATTAAAATTATTGCGGTTAACGAGTTTTCAGCAAAATTTAGATCAAAGCATGCCGTCATTAATTCATTCAGGGACAAAATTTTATTGTAGTTGTGTATAAATGGTATTAAAAAATGGAAATTAAATTAGAGCTCTTCCGTGTCATATTTATTTTGAAGGTTTATTGTTAGTTGTCTACTTAATTTTCAAACCGCCCATTTTCTACTATCAAAACACAGCTCTAATAATAATACTTTTACATTACAAGCAGTGGAATGTAAAACGAATGCTACTTTTTTATCGCAAGTTGGATCCACCAATGAGAGGAAAGAAAGTTTCGCAATGAATGAATAATGGCTTTTCAAATATTCAATCTGCCAACCTCATTCTATTCAATTCTTCAAACAGCGAATCACATCTCCCTTCAAATTACTTTTAACTCCTCGACTTTGCCTTTACGCTAATGGATTTAGTCTCAAACTGCCGTGGAATAAATTAGCACGTTGGTGGAAGATCATGCATGTTATATCCACTGAATGAGAATTTGTCATGGTCTACTGTTTACCCAATGTCTATTTTAGGCGAAGTATAATTATTCAAGTTCACATAATATATTTCGCTCACAACAATAAAATTATTACAAAATTTGCTGTTGGCTTTCTGTCAATCATAAAACAACTTTAAATATGAAATAATGCTTCTCAGTCAGATATCTCACATCAGGAGAAAATAGTTGGCAGAGATAAGCACTGAGCAATGCAAACGTAATTTAAGATTGACAAATCAGATCCAACTTGGTGAATTAAGTCTCATTTTAATAATCCTTTGCAAGATTTAATCTGCTCAAAGCAGTCAGTCAAAATCAAATTCGTTTTTATTATTATCTGAATACATCTACTGTTGGCCATTTAATGTGGATGATGAGATGGCTATTAACTAAAAGTCTTGTATGATTAGGAATACATAGTTGAGGTTAAATTGTGTACAACATGCATACATTATTATGATGCACCCCATGAATCATAATATCAGCTCGAGTTGTTGCTTCTATGAAAATGTAAATTTGTATGGCCACTGCTGAGCATCTCAGTTGGCAATTGAGATAATTAGCAGAATCAAATAATAGACTGGCTAATCATAAAGATTAGATGGGTATCAATAGTTTACAAGAAGAATATATAGAGACGAGAGGAAGATGAATGAGGGAGAATATAAATCGCATGTTGTAGATTTAAATGCCTCATGGAAGAACGAACCGAAAGAAACAAGGAATAATTTGAATTGAGCCAAGCCCATCAGCCGGATAATGATTGTTAACTTCGACCTCAATAAGTAGCTCTCTGCATTTATGAATATCAATGCGAACAAATTATTAACCCATCGGTTTTAAAACCCTCATTATTCACTCGGATGACTTAATGAATCATCCTTCAACTCTCAACACCGACAGCCCACCTTGCTTTAATTAACCAAACACGGCATCCACCAAAGAATCGATTTTTGTAAACTAAATTAAACCAGAGGCAGAATTTTTAAGAGAGAAAAAAGTTTCATATGACATTCGATCTATACCTACATATATAGATTTATTTTTTTTTGCATAATCATCCGTCTTTTGTAAGAAAATTTAATTAATGGCTTGGTTTAATAATTTCGTTGACGAGGTTTAGGAAACGAGTTCTCCACATTAAATTCCGCAGATCAAGCAAACAACTTTTAAGCACTTTGATTGCCCATTAATTTAAGTCCCCACATAAGGAGTGCTAATTACGTACGCACATATATTATCATGCATTACACATTTATAGTCAATTAATCTTTGATTTTTCTCGAGTTATTGCTGGTTATACAAACCACTGCGGAAACGAGTGGCAAGCAGAAACCCAAACGTTTTTTTAAAATTCATTTTCAATAAAACCGTTTTAATGCTTTCTGACTACTGTAAATTTTATGTTTTTCCATCGATCGGGTGCAACATTTAGAAACTCCCTCATTGCATCGGATAATTAATACTTGTGTAATCAACACTTCATCTTTAATTCTGATTTAGTGTTGTTTAAAAAACGCATTCTAAGCTTCCAGTTGACTCCAGGGTAGGGCTGGAAATTGATAGCCAAAAATTGTTCCCTAAAATTTAAGAAGACGTACGACCGCGATTAAAAAGTGGCAGATTAAATTACATTTCCTCACCTTATTAGAGCAACTATATAATCAGGAACTATAAATATTCTGGCTGTGACGCTGATTTAACCACCTTTCGCGTCACCACCTAAAGGCATAAGAATAAACTTTGCTCAATTTATAGCATCTTTATGTTTAATGCAAACATTGTATTAATATACTTACTTACCCGGATAAATTCAAGCAAGGGTTGATTTAAACACGGAGACTTTTCTAACACTATACTATTTAAGTTTTCACTAATGACGCAAAAAAACTTTTCATCTCGGTTGTATCGCGTTGTAAGATACGGGACATTTAAACCATCTAAGTGAGCATATCTGATGTATTAAATTACAGATATCCATCATTAGTTTGCGCCCACACATTTAGTGTAACACTTTGTATTAAATTTCAAACAAGTGCATGCACAAGGCCTTAATTTTTATGTAGTTCGGCTACTATACAATCTTAAATAACTTGTATAATTTGTAAACTAAAATGCACGCATGCAGGGATTCATTAAGAAGCGATCTATTGTGTTGGAAGAAAGAAAAAAAAATCTATATGAAATATGTCGTGCAAGGTTTGGCTTCTGTCTTAGGTGTTTTAATGTATTGCAACAAGAGCTTGACAGTAATTAATGACAAAAGTTCCTCCCATTTTTGCATAAATACCAAATATATACAACAATGCACATTGCAGCATTTTCCATCTCATACGAAAACCAACACGTGCTCAACTTTTTTTTTAAATATATTTTTTTTTAATCCACTAGTAGTATTATTTACGTTGTACATATTCATTTTATTATTTATTGATCCACGTTCTATCTGATTCTGATAAAAAAATAAATGTTTTCTCCTGGAGTTACACCTTTCTGTTGAACTTGCTTGTATCATACATATTTATATACTACAACGTGTGTGATATTAGCCGCTTAGGGCATGAAAAATACTTTCTACCAATTTCAAAATACGCCTCGGAAGCGATTCTTGGACATTCTGGAAAATGTATTGTTGATAAAATTTTGCTGTGTATAATAATATGGTGAAAAAAATGATCTTGTTATTCAGAAACTGTATATCTCTGCCTTGGGCCTTGTTGAAACCAATGTAGTTAATATAGAGTAGAGTGATTTGTGTAATTTTGTAAAATCTATTTCAAGTATGGGAGGAGTTGCTACAAATTTATTTCCACATTTTGACTTTCACTATCGATGAGTGCCATCAGCCATCAACAGCTCCCAGTTTACTTTAAACTTTTAGGATTAAAAAGCCATAAGCTGGGATGAAAAACTCGAGTATTTATGTATTGATGTGAATGTTGATTTTAATTTAGTTTGTTCAAGGAATCCAGATTCCAGATCATTGAAGAGATATCTATTACAAAGTGCCCTCGAACCATGAACCAAAACAATTGAGCTCAAACAAAAGGGAATACTGCATCCTTTGGTGATTTTTTAAATGGACTAAAATGGAGGTTGAGAATCGTTGAGATTGTTGAGAATAATCAAAACAATGAAGATTGTACTGGAGTATGGATGTAATCAGATCTCGCGTTCAATCGCTTCTGATCTTAGTTTGGACTGGACCCATCATTCTTGCCCAAATCGGTAAGATACTTATGACTATCACATAAGATCCTAAAGTTGAGTGCTTTTGAGATCAAAATCTCATCAAATTCGTACAATGAAATGAATAACCGGCCACAGTGCAATGCTATAAAGTCAAGAAATAAAGTTAAGAAAGAAAATAATGGACCTGACCAACTTTTCATATAAAATTAAATAACTGCTATTTTTCTAAGAATAAAAAATACAGAAAGAAAAATAAATTGAAGTGATGAAAACTTGAGAAAAGTAGTGACATGGGATGGCCAACACTTCTCTCAAGTTCTCTCCCAAAATACAGAAGATAAGAAGAAGAAGCCAGGGATAAAGTATCCTCAAGAAGAATGGACTCCTTTTACTCCAGTTTACTTCTTTTGATTGTGTGGAAGAGAAATTCCATCACTGGGTGGGCACACCAAATGCCCAGTTAATAAAAATACTTTTTTTTATATTTCTTTTAGGGCGTATATTTACTTCTTGCTTTTACCAAAAGCCTGCCAAAAGTAGCAGAATATTAAAAGAAAGTGAAAATGCCTGTTTATTTAACTTTTTTAGTCTCAAATCTCAATCTATAATCAAGCAGATTTTAAAAAAAAAAGTTTTTTTTTGCAATTTAATGTTAGAGAGAAATAGCATCAATAAAAGGCATAATACAAAGCTTTGTTTGATTAGGAAATCAATTTTTATTAAAGTGAAACAACTTTATCAACTATTTATTTAAAGTTTATTTAATGACTCAGCAATAAATTATAGAAAACATCATACTTTTCACAATAATGTGAGTTCTCTATCCTACGCGAGTTATGTATGTATATACCAATGAATAATTTTTCTTCTAACGACAGAGAACGTTCATGTTTTGGACTAAGAGATGAATTATCATAGGGTTAGTGATAAGTTTGCCCAAGTGTTAGTATTGGGCAGTTTCAAAGTCAGTGTACTCAAATTATGGTGGAAGAAAAGCGCAACGAAATGAGCCAGCGTCCATGTAAAGATTGGAGGATTATTGCAGTTTAAAGTTTAGCATTTCCTTTTCGGGCAGAGCTGAAAATAAATTACTTGGTGGATTCAGGGTTCAACTTGAAAGAGGGATGAAAAACAATGCCTCCATTTTTGGAATTCAGCGTCCCATTCATAACACAAGGCTTTTTTTTTACATAATACAATAATAACACTGAAAAGCTCCATGTGGTACTTATAATAGTTGCACAAGAAAAAGACGGTTCAATGTACGTATAGCTACATCCTTGATTATTATATTTTCTAGTGACGTGACATTAAGGAACAAAATCAAACGTCGTAATGACTGCAACTTTTTTTCTCAATTTATTTCACCAACTTTTCATTCGCATATAAAACACTTTCCAAACGGATACATTATAAGGAAACAAAGAATATGTTTGATTTGGTTTTTTGTCAGTCTCTTACGATTGACTTCCTAAACATTACATTTTATATTCCATTGTGTTATCGTTGATTGGATAACATTTCAATTAGAAGAAGAAATAGAAATAATCTTTTAAATTTAAGCAAGACTTAATAAAGTGACTCTTCATTAGCCGAGGATTTAGACACTTTTATTTCCGATTCCGATACATTATCTGTACCAGTATATACTGTGGCTGATTATTGTGGCACCTGAGTCTGGTGCCTGACTGGAGCAATAAATGTTTATGATGTTTTCCCATTGTTGGACCAACTCTAGATAATGGACCAAATAAACTTGAGAGAAGCGTACATTCACATAGGTGCATTACTAGTATTACACTAGTCTGTAATCAAATTAACGTTGTAACCAACTTTCTCATCATGAGAATCTCATGTCAATTTTAAGCTCTAGAAATAATGTCATATGTGTTAGTGAATCCAAAAACACTTCTTGTCCGATTCCCATTTTCCAGTTATTAACTTATTAACATTGCGAGTTATGCCGAATGCCCACCAGGGGTTCGTTCAGAAACTTCGACACTCGAGAAAATGATACAAACAGCGTAAAGTTGTTTTATAAGCATCTCGATGTGTGAACAAACCCCCTTTGGGCAATCGGCATAACTCGCAATGTTAATAAGTTAACTGGAAAATGGGAATCGGACAAGAAGTGTTTTTGGATTCACTAACACATATTGCCTCTTCTTTTACGTCAACTAACGACCTCATTCAGTTCAGTTTGAGATATTTTTTACCTGACAAAAGGATTGTAATCAATGGAATTTTTTAGTAATCATTAGGTCGTATTGGGATAGAAAGAATTTTTTGAATCATATCATATCGAGGACACGTATATCACTTTCTGAACAATATTCTCGTTTTGCCCGTTGCTAAAAGCTTATCGTGTCACAGAGAAAAGAGTTTTGTGTTACTTGTTGGATATCTTGTCATCATCTCCTTTACATCACAAATCACAAGCCATACACTTGACAAAGGTCTTGTATTAATATCTCATAGTAATCACATTCCATTCAAAAAAGTACAACTTTAAGATAGTGTAACACCATAAATAAATTCCAACGACATATCCAACATTCTTCTCATAAGATACATTGTACATACATCATTGTAAAGCATTAGCCGTTTTCCAACAATGCATTCAACAATTGTCAAATACACAAAATATTTGAATGTATGCAATACACAAATAAACAAATTTATATTTTTTGGACTATGCAGACAATGCAGTGATCAAAGTATAAATAGAATTTTGTTTGGCTTAAAATTATTTTTAATTCACTATCTGTATTATTATGTGTATATGCTCTATTGTGACAAATGGTTTCAAAATAGCGTGCCAAGTATGGTACCTACAACAATAAGGTCAAAAGGTATGTAAAAATAGATAGCTTTAAAGTATTTGCGTTAAATTATAAATTGGCATGCGATTGTATTTGTATTTGAGTAGAACAAATATTTGTTTCCAGCAACAAATAGCAATATCACAAACGGATCAAGAGACATTGTTATTGGGATCAATACAAAATGTGCCAAACTTGCACTACTGTATGCAGAACACCATATTTGTCACCAAAGAAGAATGACTTTGCCACCTTACAAGTATCTCAAACCATTCATCACTTTCAACATTTGACTTCAACACAATTTATTCTGCCATGAGATGAAGAAAAAATGTTTTTCTTTGCGTAAACAAACTTGAATATTTAGTTCACATACTATTTCATTTCTGTCACTGTCTAAGTATCCTTCATTCTTAGGTCGAGTGACGACTGAACAGTAAAGCAACATTCTTGAGATTCGTTAAAAAAAGTACTATGGATTTGACAAGTAGATAATTATTAATTTATCATTTTGATTTATACTAAAGCAAACAAAGTTCTGAGAATTATTATGATGTAGAAAAATAATTTATGAGCCATCATTTTATGCCGCTGTCAATATATTTGTTATGAAGGAAGGACGTGTGATGCTTTTCTAGGAAGAATATTTAAATTTATTTGTTGATGAATTTATGATACTTGCCTGAAATGATCTCCTTTCCAAATATGTACGAAATAACTTTTAAAGTATTGTTTATTGACCCCATTTATTCAAATTCCAAATATATATATATATGTTTATTGTTTCCCGAAACCATTAAAGCAATATATTTTTAAAATCAATGTTTATGAATGTTTGAAATGCTTTAGAGATGCAAATCTTTGGCAATAATGTTAGCAGACATACTCATCATATTTGCCCTGGTTTTCTTAAAGTTTTCTATAGCCAGTGGGCGCACTTCTTCCCAATTGTACAATTCTCGGTACAAAGGTCTCACATATTTCATCCGGCCCTGCTCCGTTACGAACTTGAGAACGGAAGGAACTTGATCTCTCCATTTAGCTTTGATGCACAAGCGAAGCCATCTACAAAAATTAAATACCATGAGAAAGTTTAAAAAAAAAAGCTGTTTCACATTGCCCCTTCAAAAGATTGCGTTTACCTGAACCGTACTTCACAGTTCCTGTAGCTGTCAAAATCATAGGCTGCTTGCATTGCTTGAACCTTTGACAAGTCAAGTGTGGCTTCCTCTGCCAAAATTTGAGCAAGAAATTCAACAATTTGTTCGGACATTAGCTTTGTCAAGTCAGTCTTGGAGAACGGATTAGGCTCAGTGTTATTATTCCATTTCACCCATTTGTTCTTGAGCTCAATACATACTTCAGCCATGCTAGTATCATAACTGTTTCAAAAAAAAATAAGTCAATTATTTTTGTTTATAATTATTGAAAATTGACAAAAGAGAAAAAAGGTCTTGCTTACTCTGGTTTGATTATGGGCATTCCTGGAGTAAAGAGCCAAGCATCCCAGTCAATATCCTTGATTTCGGCAGATTTTCCCAGTTTGGTAAAATAGTCGATAAACATAGTTTTGAATACATCAGTATCGATAGATTTGAAACGATTGGACTGAATGTAATCCTTAAAGAATGGCTCAAAGGCAGCTATAAAAGATATATGACATGACTTAATAATTTGTAATAAGTCCATGTGATCAAAAAAAGTTCCAACCTGAGCCTCCAACTTTATGTTCAAGGAAAAACAAAAATGTTGCTCCCTTTTCGTATGGAACGACACTAAAACATTCGTCAGGATCTAATTCAGTCAAGTCCGTCACTCTGGACAAAAAAATCAATTTCAAGAAAAAAATGAAGGGCCGACCTACAGACTATGTATGTAAGTTGTAAGTACTTACAACTTGGTTATCGGATTGTCAGCTTTCATTGTATTGATTGCATCCGTAAGACATTTCCATCCACCAATAAACTCAAAGTTCCTTCATTTAATTTATTTTTGCTTAGTAAAATGAGTGCAGTAAAGTTAAATTTTGTTAGCCAAACCTAAACTTTTCACCCTTTAATCGTCCAAGAATTTTTCTCTCTGCAAACACTGTGAATCCCTCATTCAACCAGAAATGTTCAAAGTTCTTATTAGTCACTAAATTGCCGGTCCAGCTATGGCTTATTTCGTGGACGACTGTTGAAAAAAAGTGAACCACAGATTAGATTTAGTGCGAGGGAGAAAAGTTATTTGGTGTCACATAAATAATTAGTGTTTACTAGCAGCTTGCATTCTCATAAACTTGATCCCAAGATTTAGTATTTTGTACTTACTGACGTTGGCGAGAGTTCTATCCCCCGCCAATAACGTAGGAGTCGCGAATGTTAGATTGGGATTTTCCATACCACCCATGGGAAAACTTGGAGGCAATACGAGTATATCATACACTCCCCAAACATACCTGGAGAAAGCGGAGAAAGTTTGAGTCAATTTGATACAATTACATTTTATCACCACCATCTTGACTTACTCTCCCATAAGTTCTTCAGCAGTTCTCAACATATCCTCAGTTTCCCCAAATTCGTAGGCTGAAGCCTCCAAAAATTCTGGTTCTGCCCAAACAGTTGTACGTGGGCCAATCTTTTCCCCCTTAATATGTCCAACCGCGATTGCTAACAAGTAAACTGGGATGGGAATTTTTTGCACAAACTTGTTAGTTTTCTTATCCCCTGATTCAACAATGTCAGCCGACACTTGAGCACTCATAAGAGCTTGAAGATCTTTTGGCACTGTCACCTAAATTGCACAGTCTTTCACTTTCTGTTTGGTTTGCAAACTTTGTAGCAAATCTTACCTCAGCAGAATACGTGGATTTTGTGGCCGGCGTATCGTGGCATGGAAGAAGAGAACGGGCATGAATCATCTAAAAATGTATCACATCAAACAAAATCTATTCAAATTCCGCTTTCCAATAATAACTCCCAAGCCAAGCTAGTAGCTCGCTTTCTCTCTCTCTCTTACCTCACATTGGCTAAAGACATAAGGATGAACTTTCCCTGCTGTTTGTTTGGCATCCAACCATTGCAATGCACTACTCATAGGACTTGTCTCATAGTCAACCTCAATTTCCACTGGGGCAGAACTAATTTTCAAATATACAAAAACAATATATACTGGCTATATATAGTAATCTGGACAAATCTTTGATCTATTAATTTAAACTAATTTTAATACCCAGTATTTTCAAAAGCATTTCCAGCATCTATGATCAAAGGTTGTCCGAAATTGAGAAGTGGTTCTCCCAATTTGTATTGAAATGCTTTCCCATCAGCACCTTTGACACTTTTAATTGTCAGCAAACGAGTGTCAAAAACCTAATTAAGGGAAGTAGCAATCAGTTCTTATGAATATATGCATTTGGCTAACATACGATGCTCTTCACAGGCTGGGTCACAGGCAACAATCGGTAGGTAACCTTCCCCCCGATAATTTTCTTTGCAAAATCCACCGTCCAATTAATATGCATGTGCTCAACCCGAACATTTTCTGTGATATTATGATGAATATGGTTCTCTTAACTAGAATTAGTTATTAAATTGAATAAATAAGGACTTACCTGGGTTTGAAAAAGAATTGGGGTCGTTAGGACTCAGCCGTTTTGGATAAGAAGTGGTCATGTTGACGTCAATTTTGGACACAGGGGCCGTGACAAAGTAACGACGAGAAAGGGACGAGACGATATTAATGCTCCAACTAAACTGAAGAATGAACAGATAAGAGAAATCAAGTGATAACATTTGAACACAAAATATTCACTTAAATAACAAAATCACCAATTGAACACGGACAATTAATTAATTATTTAATTGAACACTCACCAGCAGGCGCATTTAATGTTTAACAACTCTCACGTTTGCTTTGGATTTATTATTAATTGACAATAATTAGCAATAATAATTTGACTGATATTGAGCAGCTTTCAAAGATGAAAGAAGAAAGTGAAAAAAAAGAGCCGCAAACTCCCGCTTCAAAAACAGTTGTCTCAATAATGCATAAAACTATCAAGTTTTTGTCGATTTGTCATAAATTTATTTATGATTATAAGCTTATAAATTCATATAATAATATTTGTTACATTATCTTTCATAATATGAATTTCATATAACCCTGATAAAGCTTTTGAAGAAAATAATTTAATTATGTATGGAAAGATTTACTTGGCTTGGGAAAGGGATGAGTAATCATTGAAATTCATGAGATCCCATATATTCTTTGTAACTTCAATCAAATACCATTTTTGAAGTAGAAATATGTATTTTACACCCAACGGGAAATGGACATTTTATACAAGGTCATTTTTACTTCATAGATTCAAATTCTCAAATCATAGAATTTTTCATGTCATCAAAATTCAGTTGGAGAAAGTATTTGTGTGACTAGATAAAGTGAGGTTTTATTATTCTACTAGAAGTAAGCCCGTCATATGAAATGCCGGGTGGGTGCTAGACACACCCACTAAGATTTTTGTTCTCACGAAATTTCAATTGACTCAAAAGTAAAGTTACACACAAAGAAAATTTGCCATTATAAATATCACGTTCATCTAACTATTTTGTAGTTCTGATTAATTAATACGCTTTCCCATTTAAAATAAATGACCGTGTTTTCCAATTTAAAATAAACATGACCTTGATTCCCGTTTAAAGTACACGGGTGTCTTTTCTCGTAAGCTAAACATGGGTGTCTTTTCTCGTAAGCTAAACATGGGTGTCTTTTCTCGTAAGCTAAACATGGGTGTCTTTTCTCGTAAGCTAA
>JAQIXN010002500.1:0-11397 GCA_034698145.1 Proisotoma minuta
GACAAAATTAATTTGAGATTGGGGCTTTTGTAAATTTGACCGTTTCCACGTGCCGACAAAAATGTCGTTTGAGATTGGGGGTTTCGTTGCTCAGGCCTTCATATGATGTCTTCATTTCAGAAAATTAAGTAAATAAAATATTGCTGACAATGAGTCTGTCAGTTGAGCATGTTTCACGTCACCGCAAGAAATCCTGATGAACATAACCATTTTGATTTCTATTTTTGTAGAAACAGTGACAAGTTTGCATGTCTCATCTCTTGCTCATGAAAATCAAGTAAAGCGTTTATTGAGGCTATGTAATGGATAATATATTATTCTCGATTGGTACAGGTATTTTTATTTAAATTTACATACATTGCATTGTTAACTTCCTTGTTCAGTGAAGATTCGTGTAAATCAATTCAAAACTAAAAATATCAAAACATCTTTAAAAAATTCAATAACTTCAAGAGGCTCCAGACTTAACGTTGTTGGAGGTATTAGAGAAAGAAGCACGCAATTGATAGCATTTTTATGACCTTCAAATTCTGTATATCATAACAGTATCTGTAACATTTTAAAAGATTGGGCATGTTAAACCCCAACTGTTAATTTTATTAGTTGATTCTGATAGCGATAGTGATTTTATACAAAATTATGCCAGATGGTAATATTAACAATTTTAAAAGTTTCATGTTTTGACTGTTCCATGATTTAAAAGTAATACACATACTTGCGCTTTTTATTAACACTAATAAAGAGATAATATCAATTGACTTGACATTTTTTACAGTAATGCATTTCCAATAGGTTATTGGTTAGATCAACAATCTTAAACTCATTTAAGTGCATGGCTACTTAAAGATTTATTTTGCATATCTCTTTTAACCCCCTAGTCAAGTAGTTTTAGTAAAATGCCATTTCACTTGCATTTAAGTAGGATTTTGGAAAAGAAATCAACAAAATGGTAAGAGTAAATTTCCCATAGATCTAAGTACGCAACATAAAACGATTCCGAGTAATCAAAGAAATTAGAGCAGCTTTGTGCCCACGAAATTACCCGGTTAAGCAAGATTAGGGCTAAAAGTTACAACGGGTTTAACGAGAAGGTCTTTATTCTCCCGAGTGCAATTACACTTCTATAAATCTGAACCCGACTTGGAAGTAATGGGAAATCTTCGTCACTGTCTGCAAGGCCGTAATAAATAAGGGACGCAGTATTTTATCCCATATAAAACAGCAAAGAGACAAGACGTCTACAGAGAATTACAAAGGACAAAGACGGTATTGGTGAAAAAGTGAGGGGAGCATTTCCCAGAAGGATCTCTCCCATCAAAATAAGCGAAAACAGGGATCAAGCTAAAGTTACTTAATAAATAAACCCTAATTCACAAATTAAAATAATATGTAATACAACAACTGTGACATTTAGAGCTGCCAAATAATTACACTATAAACTTTCTTTATATTAAAATCTGCGTAATTAGTGTTTCATACATACATGGCATGTGCATATGGGATGGTTTTGTAAACTGGGAGAGACCAATAAGTGAGTGAGTCCCTGAGAGAGAGATCAGTTTTCCGGATCGGGTAGGAGGGTTCTACAAATGGCTTTGTCATAATAAATTAGTTGGCCGTATCGATGGTGTTAAATGATTCGAGACGCTTTGCTCTTTAACTTGTCCATTATGAACTCTTTTCATGGGACTCAAAAAAGTTAACTTGATTCCATTCACCACTTTGGCTCGACATGCACTCATGCCCTCCGTTCCATTATTGCTCCAATTTCGTCCTTTTAGCCCTAACCACTGCACAAACCAACCAAGAAGTTCTTTTGTTGAATTAAAGATCCTCCAGAGACCAAACAGACCTTCAACTTTTCATGGGGAATATATATAAATGAACTAACAAGCTGAAAATACGCGTTAAATTTGTACTCTTTGTGTGGACTTTACAAAGTTGACTCTAGCACCTGGCGTTGACATTGTAGAAAAGGTATACAACTAAATTATGCATTTTGCTCAAAAATTGCTCAAAATTTAAAATCACTCGTCGGTAGTTATGTTTCAAAATTCATGATGTTGCAATTCACACAAACAAAATGCTACACATAAAATTATGATTAAATGGATTCGCTTATACTATGGGCATTATAAAAGATCATCATCAGTCAAGTGGAACTCCATTATGTTGGCCCTAATGCAACTTTTCTATTTCTATTTCAATATGGACATGTCAAAAGGTTGCAAAAATTGGGAAATATACAAGTCTAAAGATAAATCAATTATTATCATCATTGGCTAGTGACCCTTGAATGGATATTATCGAATGTTTCCACTTAATTAAATTTGATACGAGTATGAGTTTACAGCTTTGCAAACAATTACACATGTTTTATTAGTACACATTTCTTCATTTTATGGCTTCTCACTTTCCAATGAATTTCCAAAATTGGCTGAAATTTTCAGTGTAAAATTTCGGATGACCGAGTTTGAATAGGAAAATGCTTTCGACAAAAGATTACTTCATCCTCAAAAAAAAAATCAAAGTTAATATAAAATTTACACTTGCGAGATTTTTATCACTTCTTTTATAAAGTTTGCTAATTTTGTGAGGCGTGAAGTGAAATGTAATGTGTGAATAATACCCGAGCAAAAACTTAAATTCAAATTCATAATAAAGATCTCGATATAAAGAGAAATTGTGCACAATGAGTTTCCTCTGTTCACAGTCCAATCTTGTTTTCTCCGTGTCTATCCGAAATTAAAATGTTTGGTGCATAAGACAACTTAAGTGAAGTGAGGATGATTCAAAACGAAAAATCTCAGCGTGAAACCACGTAGAGAGAGAGAGAGAGAGATGAGTTAATGTGTATCACATAAGTGCTCATCTCATGGAATATTAAAAATATAATGGGAAATAAATAAAAACCAACAAACCAGCAAGAGAAAAGCCGTGAATAACACGTTAACTGATGTCACGAATCATTTATTTAGTCATCATCCCATAAAGGGTTCACACGACCAAGATCAACTTTTGTCGGATTCTCTGTCCACTCTACTAAACACAACAATCATCAAACAATGCATATCCCGTTGAAAAGCTTTATTCATTAGATCTTCCTCCATATGCTTTGCATTTGCTCATTCATCTGCAAATTTTATAGTCTTTTACATTCAATAAAAAATCGAATTAAAATACTAAACTGCTTTGGATTAAGTTTTTACATTGTTGGCAGTGGTGGTTGGTTGATGATGATCTTTCTGTTTAAATAATAACTAAATCTGACACTCGACTCTATTCACTTAAGTTATGGAATTGCCTACTGCTGCGTTTTAAATGGACGTCATTTATTTGCCTCCTCACCTTCGCTCACCTCCAATCTTGTTATATGTCTGATTTACTTTGGATGTATACAATTTAATTTAATAAATTGCTTATATATTCTGAGATTGACTTTGCAAGAACATGGGGGAACGTGATCCGATAAGGTCATCAGTGTGGAACCTAGATAATAAAAATAACTGTGGGGTAAATTTGTAAATATAATTAAGTGAACTGGCCATAATCACACACAAATTTTGTACCACTAACCATAAATAAATATCACACAGCGAATAAAAAATATAAAAAAATATAAAAAAGGTAAATGCGTGTGTAGTAACCATTTTTCATTTTAATTTACATCAAATACAAGTAATTCTTTAGTAAACATTAAATAGAAAAAAAAACTTCATATCCAAAAAGACAAAAAAAAGTTTGTAATTTGAGAAAAGAGAATATCATTTGAAAAGTTGCTGAAGTGAGCTAGTTAAGAGATGTAATGAAAAGAGGATAAGTTGAGCCCCAATTCAGGAGAATGTGAGATTTTATGTGGAGAAAGTGAGTTAAGTTTTGGAAGAGAAAGCATTTTGTGGGTTGGTTAATTTAGCTAAAAGGAGCCAGAGGATGGTTTTAGTGGAGAAATATTCCCATAATGGGCTCATAGTTGAGAGTCTATTAAGTGGTGGGCGAATCTGGAGTATTTTGGAGACATGCTCTGTCCTCCGATTTTTTATAAGAGGAAGAGGATTCTCGTCTCGGGAGGAATTTGATACGACCATTATACTATCGATCCATCCACTTAACTAACTAACGCATCCTATCATCACCATTCCTCTCCTCAAATTACTACTCCTGTCTCTTCTCAATCTAACCGCAAATTTCTCATTATATACTTAACCTTTTCATTATTATTCAGGTTCACTCGATCTCTTGATTCAAGAATCTTTAAGGAAAGTAATAAATATATTGCTTTGAATCATTCATTTAAAAATGATGTTATACATATAAAATTGAACTGGGGAGTAACTTACTTATTGGAGTAAGTATGAATATTTAGGCGAGATGAGGGTAATAAAATTTTCGGAGAAAGGGTGGGGCTGTAGATAGTCTAAAATAAACCATGATGATGTTGATGATGAAGATATTATAGTGGATTTTTGTTCTCTATTATGAGACATGCTAAAGCGGAAGGAAGGAAGTTGAGAGAGGGAGGAAATCACAATTTGGCAAGATCCGAATTCCCTCTCTCCCCAATAAATAGGCGACATGATCCCAAAGGAACCCTTCCAACCGCCCAATCATCATCTCCCCTCACTTTATACTTATCACATTTTTCCAAATTTGAACTCCATTAAGCCACTCAGTCATGAAATCCTGTAATGCCTCATCTCTCCTCCCAACTAAATTATATTAACTTAATTCTCTTTTAATTTCAGCACTCATCTCAAACACCAGCCAGAAATCTGCCACGCTCACTTTCTAGATATTTTTCGTATACTTTTATAACTAATGATGAAAAGGGTTTGAGAAAAAAAATCGTTTTCTCTTTACATTTACATTACATTACATCTGCATGCAGACGCGTTGGGATCATTTTTCTTCACTTTCTTCCTTAGCATGACATGTGTCAACCCATTATTTACACAATTTACTGAAAGTTGTGACGCTTAGACTTAGTTTTGTGAAAATTCTTGTCTTTTTACACAAATATTCATCCTCATTTGTTATTTCATGTGTCAGCTATTTTTTGCTCGTTTAATCCTAATTCTTTGCAGATTAGTCTGTGCACTCGTAATAAAAATGTTTGTTGTACGTAAATATTGTAAAGAAGGAAGCCGAGTTAAAAACATTATGGAATGTGCAATGTAAAAGATTTTACAAAGATACTTTTATGTGAGCTCAAAAATGCAAATAAAATCTCTTTAACACTTTTCCTTACTAAAGGTTCATCTCATCAATTAATACATTTCAAAATTGGCAATAATTCAAAGCGATAATTACAAAGACAAGGTAATTTATAGCCAATCTTTAAATCTTTTCAACCATCATAATTGGCCGTTTAGAACAATACAAATGTAAATTGTTGGTAATATAATATGCAAAGCCAAACCAATGAACCAAAAGTTGGGATGAATTATTGCGTCTTGTTCTCAAAGTGGTTTTATGGCAAATTGTAAAACATCCAGTTTTTCTTGGCTAGTGAATTAGCTGAATTAAATCATCTACTTAACAAGGAACAACAAGATTTGAGAGCTGGAACTCTTTCACTAATTAGCATTATCCATTACAATGTTGGGGGCTGACCCTTGTGCTTTTGTGGAGGAGAGTAAATAGTAATTAATTTTATGAAAATGAGAGGCCAAGCAAGCAGTGAATGTATATAACTCATTTTTAATCACTGCCAGCTGAAGGATGAAGAAAAACAAATTATCCCATGCATAAGAACAATTTAAAGGGAGATAAGAGAGGTGTGGATGAGAAAAGTCTCATTTCTCACACGTATAATTGTGAATAATGATCCAATTCATCTATCATTTCTCATTGACTAAACACTTGACTCATTTATTCTGTTATTGCTCCAATTTTTCATAAATTTTAAGATTATTTAGATTTATTGCCTCCCCTCATGCATTTCCTTGCCTCTCATGTTAAACATTTGTGTGTTGCTATTATTATTACTGTTATTAATAAGAAAAGGAGGTGGAGAGAAAGAAAATGAAGTGTTGAGATCTGCATTAAGTTAAAAGTTAAATTGGAGGTGAAACTTTTCCCATTTTATGAGACCACGATTTGTACTCAGTTTAACATTAACAAAGTAAATATTTTCCAATACAAACATAAATACCACACAAAGTAGTGAACAAATTGAGAATTTGGGATAATTTTTAAAATAAATGAAAAGCTGCATGGTGGGTACACTTAATTTGAGATGAAAAGTTAAGAAATGTATGAAACTGGTTGGGCCTAAGGAGGAAGGGCAGGCTTTGTATAATAATAATAAAATAATACATGATTACAACTAGTTAACACTCTGCTTGTTCAAATTAGACAATTTTCATAAGTCAAATTTATCTTGAGGCAAAATCTCATGTTTCAGAATATAATTACAATTAAATTGAGTTTGTTAATCATAACGTGTGATTCTCGTTTTCCGGACAGCCCCGCTGACCAAGTGTTAATTGGAGAAGTAATTATTGGTGGAAAGTAAGTTATACCTGTATAATTGGCTAAAACATGGACAAGTGACTTAAAATTATGACGTACATCCTCCATGAAGGGCGTGGTTCGATGAAATTAGAATTAGCTCAAATTGCAGAACTAATATGTAAATTCTAAAGGAAACAAAAAATTATTAATTTCCGATTCATGAAAAATGGTCGCAAACAGTTTGATTACTCAAAAACATTGGTTCATATATACTTATTTTTTGAAAGAAAATATTTTTATCATTATGAGGATGATAATAATCTTTAGTCAGGAAAAACATCAATATTAAGAATGGAAACAATTTACTTTTTTTTTGTTTGAATGTGTAACCATTTTGTGTTGTCTGAATTTTCCACGAAATTTTCTGATCTTGTCGCGTCATTGTAGATTGAAGTTTTTGAACATTTAACTCATGACTCAGAAAATGTTTTCAACTTCTCATGTGAACATTATGAGATGAAAACGAAAATAAGGTGTTTTGTATGAGAAAGGTTAAAAATAATGAAGAGTCAACAGAGGAGTCAATATAAACTGCCTTGGCAAACAAAAGCAGCAAATATCAGCAGGGGGTGACTTCATACCCTTATCAGGGACTTCACCACACCTACATTATTATAATGATTATTATATTCCATCGTTTACACATTTCCTGAAGCAGAAAAATTTAAGAAAACGAATTAAATGACACAAGTCAACATTATATTGCTCTCATTCAAATACACACTATATACTATTTGAAATGTTTTATAAAAAGACGAGTGAGTGGTTTGGGTAAAGTAAAGAAAATTGTGCTTTCCTTTTCTTTGGCTGAAATCACATTTCATTATATAACGGACAAATTTTCCTTTCCAATCCATAAAGTTTTAGACGATTCAGTACTTTGAATTGAGGTGATTCTTTGCAAGCACTTCAACTCCCCGTAAAAATTGTGAAAATGGCCTTTTTGTATCACAACAAGAATAAATGGGACATGAATATGGCCAAACTGACTTCCTATCTATGTACTCTAGAGAAATGTCTAGTCAAATAGACTTGTGGGGACATATGGAATGTATTTTGTGGAATTGCCATATTTTAGTCGTTTATGTGTTTTATTGAGAATAGAAATCGTTACAATATGAAATAATATGTAGTTTTGGCAGTTGTAATGGAGTCAGGGGGAAAGGATCCTTTCAACATTTTTTTACATACTCAAAGGACTTGCCTTTCACTGTAATTCTAATGTTAATATAATAAAAGTATAATTCGGTGCAAGGCCCACATCATATCACATTATAAAGATATATAACGAGCATCCAGGGTCCCATTGAATTATAACTAAATCGAAGCGAATAAACTTTACGAATCCTTTTCCAATATTACGAGGAACAAGTAAGTAGCCAGTATTACACCAGAGTGGAGCTATTTTTCACCAATTCCGTTGAAAATTTCTCAATGCTGCAGACTCTCATTTATTTCTAAACTTTTTCTGTGTACATTGTGACATTGCCATTACCTGAAAGTGTCGAGATTTTATTATCCTATTTTCCAATTCAGATTTTCAGGGAATTGCACACTCAGAGAAAGAGAAGTGAACAAATATCCACAAATAAATAAAAGGAAAGCAAGCAAAGGTTCAATTTTACATTTACGATTCCCCAATACTACAAATTGCTTCCAACTTTATTAAAATGAGGGAATAAACTTTGGATGTCAATTTCTCCGCTTGCGGTTCGTTTATCCACTTTTACCGGAAACAAACAAAGTGTTGGGATGAGATGGAATGATGAGATGCATTTCTGTTTGTAGAAGGAGATAACGGGTGACAAATAGGAAAAATATACAAAGTAAATTGGTAGGATACAAGTAAAATACTTTTCCAGCAGAGTAATTTTGGAAGAGGACAGAAAGACAAATCCATGTGCCAACAAAGAGGTGAGTAAATGGGCTGAGACATGAGAACCATCTCAATAAGTTCTCTCGAAATAAATAAATCCACAAGGAAATTGCTACCCATTTTGCACTCTACTATTTGCCCAATTTGTTTTCCTTTTTACTTGGGCCACTAAAAATAGTAAAAGTACGGCAACCAAAGAGCCTAAAATACCCGGGTCTCCTCTCCTCATCTCATTCTAAATGCTCAAAAGTTCGTAAAGTTTAGATTTTTGGAAACCAACTTGATGTATCTCTTGGGCTGAAACTATCAAGGAAAAAAAAGAAAATATCCCCTAACCAAAGTGGCTTCTGCCTCCAATAAAAATGTCTCTCTTATTTCCGTCCCATTATTTCCTTCCATCAACCATCCAACAAGGAATCCCATTTTTACCCCCAAAGACATAAATTTTCAACTCTTTCTTCACTTGCTTCGTTAAAGCAATCACACAAAATCACACCAACCAATTGCAAAGGATTCCCTCAAGAATCACTCCGATTTCTCATCATGATTTTCATTGGGGACTGAAAATTTTGTGCCCTTTTTATTTTTTTCTCTTTCATGAATTTCATGAATATGTAATAGGATTCATTTGCAAACTGTGTAAAAAGATTTAGAGCTGCAATCGGTCACTCGTTGTTACACAAGGAGAAGTCGAGAAAGCCTTTGGGTGAAGTGAAAAGTATATAAAAGGCAAATAAAAATGTAGGAGTATGATGATCAACGTGATACAATCTAAAATTGGGGGCAGCAAAGGATAGCAATTTGTAAAGTGTGAATACTGATCAAATATACAATGAGAGTGGTGAAGGGGCCGACTCTATTTTATTTTGTGATGGGTTGATTAAAAGCATGTTGTGTTTCTCTTTAACCAAGTCACAAATTCCTGTAATTTTAAAACTCTTCCGGTCCTTGTCCAAATGTCAGATTTTATCTTAAATTAACCCTTTCATTTACTTTCTCAAATAAAAATTAAACTCACTGTAATACACTTTCATTAAATTTTGCTTATTTGGTAATACGTAAGTATATAAAGCCAGTCTGTCATTATATTTAATATTTATCTGACGCACACACCCAGAAGCTAATATTATTAAAAGTCCAAGGGCATCTCCTTATATTTTTTCCACTCGTAACAATTTTTCAAATCGTATTGTCAACCAAGTAAACAATTATTATTAATAGTAGTTGTTGAATAATTCCTTATTGGGTTATGTGAGACGGAAAGGTTTCATTAAATTAAATAAATCGATTGATTACAGCCTACATACAGATCGCACTCATAATTGTACTTGAATTATCTAGAATTATCAAGTAGCAAAATGATTGCAATTATAAAAGATTCTATAAATGGATAAAATTACATGTACATAACTTTAAATTATCGTTAGGCCTCAAGCCAAAAAGAAGCATAACTTATTTTTCCATTCCTGAGTTTTTTTTAAAGGAAGTCGCAAATTGTATTTGTATTTGTATTTGTATTTGTCTCTTTATTACTGTCAGCTGGATCAATAAAAATTGGTCTCCCCCCAGGGACAAAAATAAAAATAAAATACAGTGATTTTTACTAAACAGTGCTAAAATTAAAATAAGTTTAAATTAAATTATTATTGTAGTTAACAAAGTAACAGTCAGTGGTATAAATAATAGTAATAATATTTAATTAGTCGTGAAGATATCGTTTCTTTTTGACATAACAAATTCACATAATAATTTTTTCGCTTTTTCTAAACTAATGTCACATTCACGAATTTCTGGAGGAAGGGAGTTCCAGACGGAAACCCCTCTGTGTTTTATTGAGTTTTGACCGATTTTCGAGTCGTATCGTGGAACAGTTAATCTATTGCTAGTAACGATTTCGCTATTTCTAGTTTGATATTCAAAAAGTGATCGAATACTCGATACCGTTTTAGAGGATCTTAGTGTTTTAAACATAAAGATCCCAATGTGATAAGTTATTCGTTCATTAATTGAAAGTAGATTGCATTTTTCAAGTAGAGTGTTCATTTCGATAGAGTTATTTAGTTTTCTAAGATTTGATTGAATGGGTTTGTTTTTTCCCCAGTTGTTTTTACAGTAGAGTTTGTTTAGTTGAGGAAAGTAAAAAGTTTTGATCAGGATATCAATTTTTCTTTGGATTGTATCGAGTTTTGCACTATTTAAGATTCCCCAAATGGAAAGACCGTAGTCTACAATGGTCATTACAAAAGAACTTTATTTTTACTTATGAATTGTATAATTTTTTTCATTTAAATATGCAAAGCAACACTTAACATGTAAATAATATATCGTAGTCCATAAACTAACCATGTTAAGACAGAGCGACAGATTCTACGACATGCTCTCCATATTTTTTGAATCCAAAACCAAATTTTTATAATTTTGTAAGCAGTTATTTCAATTTCACATCCAAATGTTAAAAAAACAACACCCAAACAACTCAGATAAACAAGAAAGACCGTGCTTAAGTTTGACTCGAGATCTTGTGGTTGGATTTGAGCTAGGCTACTATTAATTCGCTGAAATTTTACAATTTCCGAATTATCTCGAATATTCTTCCAAAATTTATAAAGCCCTGAAGCTGCTATTGCCTTCATAAAGAAGCTGAACTTATTTACAAGCGGAGCATTCCTTTCCGTTGTATAAGCTATTATTTGTTTTTTAAGCATTGGCGAATTGCTCTTAAAATACTTCCTTCGCTCTTTATTCGCTCCAATTATCAACTCAAAATAATTTGGATGTGATTGCAAAAGTTCACTTTTTACGGCAAATGCAGATCTTTTGCAAAGCCCAGCTTTTTCCTTTAATTCATCCATACTTTTAACTGACTCTCCAACCCGAAGAACTTTACCTAGTTCAAGCCTGTCTAATTTGGACTGAAAAATGTCAACGTCTTTCTTATATTTATTTGACCAAAGTTCAAAATTGATTTGTTTTCCTTCTGAAATTGCAGGGATTAACTCAAATAGGGC
>JAQIXN010002501.1:0-11393 GCA_034698145.1 Proisotoma minuta
TTATTACTTTATTTATTTATGCTTAGGCGACTTTTCAAAAAAATGATTTAGGCCTCAAAATTTGCCTGGATCATTAAGAAGTGTTGAAATAAAATCAGTAAGAGATAATAAAACTAAATTTGCTTATTTAACTTTAATAATTTTAAAATGAATTTCAAATTGAGCATATTTTTGATATGAAAATATTTTAAATAAATTCTAATTAACGTTAATAAAATGTATAAACTATTCTGTTATTAGAAGCCTTTAAAATATATTTTAAATTTTGAATAGGAAATTATTATTATTAGATATCTTTCACTTTTCTTTTTTTAAAGCATAAATTCCATTACATGGAGAATGACTTTATACCAAACAAATCACTTTTTACAATAAAATAATTTCAGCCAAAAAGTGTTACAAGTGTCAGATACAAGGTATTATTTGAAAATATTCTCAAACATTTCGTTTTGTTAAAGGCATCAGCCAAAATTATTTTATCGAAAATTTTAGTGGCAATTTAAAAATAAGATTGTACAGATCATTCGCAGAAATTTCATTATTCCTTAATTAAATATTAGGAAATTTGGATATTGAGATACTTTTTTTACTTAATTTGTGGTTAATGTTACAGTTTAATGGAGCCAATATTTTATTTTAACCAAATTGTCAAATTAAATTAGATTAGTTTATGAGATACTGCCTACTTTTAAAAATTAGTATAAATTTTCCCATTCATCATTCACTTTTCTCAGGATCGCCTACAAATCAACAGAATTTTATTGCTCGCTTAAGTTTTCCGTTTTTGGGGAATATTTTTTTATTTAAAAATTCTTCGAAATTCAGTCTCGTTTAATTTTAAAAACTTATATTTATAATTTATAGAGCCATAGAATTATATTTTTAACTGGATTTAACAAGGACATCAAAAAAATTCAAAAAGTATAATGCAAAGGAATATCTAAAGCGAATATTTTTTACATAAAACATTTTTTTATAAGGCAGCATCTTCCTTTGTATATTCGTATCGGGAAATTAAAGCAAGAGATTATTAAATGGAAACGGGTTAAAATTTTTTATGTAAGTTTGCTAAATATTTTCTTTAAATAAATTAACTTGTATCTAAAACCACTTTATGATCTGGTAAAAGTAAATTTACCATAGCATCGTTTTAAGGTAATTTTAATGGCGTTCAAGTCTAATTTAATAATTTTGTTTTTATTAGTGTTTCGATTTTTTTTGGTATTGGCAATTAAACAAGTGCATTTTTTCCTTTTTGGACTGTTTTGTGAAATTATTTAATTATATTTGCTTGAAAAGCTAAATGTCAAATTAAATTGTTTTATAACCCAAATTTTTTCAGAAAAATACAAAATTAACAAAAACTAAAGAAAATTATTCTCGTCTAACTCGTTTAACTCGTTGTGACTAACTCGTTTTAGTTAGACATTTACATATCTAAATCTATATATCTAAATCAAATAAAACATTTCATTTCCCACCTCGTCAAAAAGCCAGTAAAAATTACAGCTTTTTGTAATTTTTCATATTTGAGGTATTACTTGACTATCGGTAACGAGTTGCATCCAACTTTAGAATTGGTTAAAATCCTCCCAATATGTTGTTATCTGTATGATTTTATGCAACACACCCAATTTTTAGCCGTTTTGGGTGGGTGTGGTTACGGCGATGGGTGTGACTGTAAAGGCACAAAATGCTGGAGGGCCCCTTTTTTCTCCGCCGCTATTATGGCTAGAGCCTTGAAAATTGACATGTAGCACCTCCTCCCGAAATAAAATAGGGGTCAATTCTTAGAATTTTGAAAAACGGTCACAGGGCCTTAAAAACGGTCAAAATGTTAACATGGGAGGGAACGAAAAAAGCGTCCAATTGCCCCAGTTTTTTGATATGTTGTACAGAATAATAAACCAAACAATGTTTAAATTAGGCACAAGACGATATTTGACAATCCTGACCTGGGGTCTGACATCTAGTGGTAAAAAGTTATTGGTCGAACAGTTTAAAGCGATTTCCTGATAAAATCTCCAACACTGGAATTTTTAGGCAAAACTACCAAGTTTCGACCAGCTATAACTTTTTACCACTTGATGTTAGACCCCACAAACCATACATATTATTTTTCAGCATGAAAAGATCTTTCCAATGATGCCCCTTTTGATGGGGTAATGTGAGACTAATATATTAAAGTATCAGTTATGACCTTAATAGCGACATAAAAGGTCAGGATTGTCGAATATCGTCTTGCGCCTAATTTAAACATTGTTTGGTTTATTATTCTGTACAACATATCAAAAAGCTGGGGCAATTGGACGCTTTTTTTGTTCCCTCCCATGTTAACATTTTGACCGTTTTTAAGGCCCCGTGACCGTTTTTCAAAATTCTAAGAATAGACCCCTATTTTATTTCGGGAGGAGGTGCTACATGTCAATTTTCAAATCTGTAGCTATGATAGCGGCGGAGAAAAAAGGGGCCCTCCAGCATTTTGTGCCTTTGCAGTTACACCCACCGCCGTAACCACACCCACCCAAAATGGCTAAAAATTGACTGTGTTGCATAAAATCATGCCGACAACAACATATTAAAAGGAATTTCACCAATTTCAAAGTTGGATGCAACTCGTTACCGATAGTCAAATAATACCTCTTTGATATCATTTCGCTTTTCATCACCAGATCCTGTTATTTTATGGAAACACAATAAGGCTCACTCGTGAGGGCCGGAATAAGGGTTTAACGAATCTTACGTAGACATGTTTTCAACGTGTGGCGCAAATGGGGAACTGGGTGTACTTTTAACCGAATGAGACCCCATTTGCAAATAGTCATTTTTTGTTTTTAATGGAGAGACCCTGATAAAAGATAATTTTCTTAATTTTGCCATATGCAAATTTTCGACCGAAAATAAACAAAATGCCCGGGTAAATAATTAAACCTAATTTACCTAAAACCTAATTTTCATGGAATGTGTGAAATTGGAGGAACTTTGAATTCGGCCAAAAATATGCCCATGTATCATTATGCAAACTTACAGGTTACTTTTATGCTGGCCAGCAAATTAAGATGGTGAAAGTAATTTAATGCACTAGATACTTTATTTTACAATGTTTTACAACCATAAAATAAAATAATTGATGGCCAATATTTTATCATAGCTATTATCTAAATATTCTAAATATTTGGTACATAAATACACCCTTTGAAAACTCGTATTAAACGGTTGATTGATACTTACTAGGGCGCTGTACTTTTATGGTGTTTACGGTTAAAGAATATCCACAACCATGACATCAAATTGCGCGCAAACCTCGACCACTCCACTCTGCAATCCACTGATTTGAGCGGTAACGGGTAGGGTGAATCCAATAAGGGCATCTGTTGGGAGGATGTTGAAATCAACAAGGTACACCCGGCCTGGGACTACGGAGCTATCCGGCAGGACAGCATCGACAATTTTAGAGGGGAATCCAAGGAAGATTGCCGTCACCTCTAGCTTCAGTTGATCGGATGCATTGGCTTGAGAAACAAAAAAATATTTAAATAATTTACGTTTTAAACATTTGAAATAGCTCGTCATTTACCGGAACTGTTAAGCGTTTAAAACTTGCTTCCTATACCAAACTTACAAACTTTGTATGACTAAAACCCAAATATTAAATTTCATGCAAACGGACCGGGGACAAATTTTGACCGGTCCGATTTGCCTCCACATATGGCGAGCTAATAACCTGTCCTTAAGTACCATTTTTGTATTCATGAAAACACAAAGTTTCGTGTTTTCGAATGGATACAAAAATATGTTAGTGAAATAACCTGGAATGATGTATGCTTGACACGGGTAATTGTGCCCGAATATCATAATGCACAAGTTCGTGTTCGTGCAATCCTTGATAGTAAGTCTTGCAAGGTTTCCATCTCCCCCTGCATTAAAATAATTAGGTTTAGATTCATTCCTTAATTAAACATTCAATTTTATAAAAAAATAAATATGCTTACCACAGTTTACGAAATCCACTTGGGCTTGGGAGGAAGCGACAAGGGCTGCAAGGACGATCAAGGCCGCGGCGCGCATTTTTTTTTGCTTTGATATTGAGGTTGGTTAGAGTTGGTTTAAGAAAAGAATTGGATGATTTTGATCCAGAATCCAAATCCTTTATATACCAAAAATACCGACAATAAACACGTCAGATTTTGTATGATAAATAGGTGACCCAGATAAATTGAAAATCCTTAATTTCTTTAATCTTTTTTTAAGTGGTCAATTGACGTAATTTTCGTCGAATTTGAAAATTGGCCTTGGTCTTTGAGCTGGATTCTTTGTATAATCTATTCAAAATAATTTAGGCGACAAACGGCAGTTATTATTTAAAATGCAATTAAAATTTCATGTTTTCATTTGTGTTATGTCAAATTACACATTCATGCTTATTGTAATAATTTCTATATTCGAATACAAACTTTCCTAAATTTTTACAACTGGGCTTAAAAGTTCGTTTTAGTTCTGGACAGACAAACATTTCTGAATTTACATTTGCAAATAAAGCAGTTACAGTTATTTAAGAATTTCCTATAGATCGTAAAATTAAATATTTAACCTATATAATATAGGTATTAATGTTAATACATTTATTCAATATAATACTCCACTTGAAATAATCCAGTGTTACATATTAATTTAGGGTTTATATCCATGTAATAAAATTGTATAGCAAGTTAATGTTTAAAAATTGTTAGTAAATACAGTTGTTTGTCAATATTACACAGTATATAATAACTCGGCTCATATCTAAGTATACTAATCTGGATTGCGTTTATCACAAATTTGCCATTCAACTCTTGAATTATTAGTCCAAGAGTTAACAATATATCTCTGCTTTAAAATTGTTCCTTTAGCTTTCTTTTCCCCTTGCTTCCTTATCATTCATTACCTTAACAAAAATAATCCGATAAAATTGCCACACTTGTCACATAATGATGCCCTAACATCCACCCATTTCAGTGGGAGAAAGTAGGTAAATAAGTTCAACTCTAAATATTCGCATTTTTGGTTGTTTTTCTTACAAAGGATGGAATTTGTAGCCATCGTGTTTTTCAGTTTGAAAGGGCAGGAATAAATAAAAAATGGATATCTTGGCTGGGAGGTGAGAGGTTTTAAATTGAATGAAAGGGTTAAATCTCCAGAGATTCGCCACACTACCCAGTTCAAATGGAATCAGTTTGACAAGAAGCACAATATGTGAAGATATGAGACTTTGCTTATAATTGGGATTTTAAGGAAAAAGCAATACCCACTCATTGCAGCGGAAATTTAAATTTTGTTATCTAAACTGCAATTTTTACCTCAATTTTTGAAGCATATGATACAAAGAATTTTAGAATTTAAAGAAAAAATACGTGCATATTGCATTTTCTCTTGAAACCCTTTTCATATGCACAGTCACAAGTAACTCGTTTCCATTTCCCTGCTTTCACCAACACCTCACTAATGCCATCCAATTTAACAACTCTTACCTTCCAATACAATCCAAGTACCTATATATGTACATATATGTCTTTTTTCAAGGAACATAAAGCAAAAAAGAAATACTGTTAACTAGAAAATGCAATTTTGATTGAAATATGTATCAAGCAAGAAAGTTTTTAATTAGGATAAGATTATTACGAAACTTAATCAAATCTTTCTAATTACTTTCAAGTTTCGACGTATGGGATTGAACAAAAAACATTGAACAAAAAAGAAAGTTTTGTCAGTCTTAATCCGTCGCCTGCTTTCCCGGATTAATTTCATAGCCAACGAAAACGAAGCCAACGCTGAGCTGTATGTACAACTATTTTATATGGAAAGAATCAAGCAAAAGCAAAACCTGTGAAGTAGATGTAATAACACACCTTAGAAAATCTCACTCTATATGGATTGATTATCAAGAACTTTGCTGGACTTTGAGAGATGAAGCACGTGCACTTGCTCGGATCCATTAATTGGAATGAAGAACCTAATCATCCACTAATTACATCCACTTCTATGATCTTCAATATCCTTGTGACAAACCACAAGAACAAGTTTGAGAAGTCTGATGTGAAGAGGATTGAGAAATTCAATCTATCCAGAAACTTGAGTGTCTTGCCTTTTCCAATCTACCTTATTTCTATCTCACCGAACTCTATCTCAAATTTTCATTTTTGGAGTTGGCTTAAGCAATACTCTTGTCCGCGAGTTGGTCATATTAGTATTTCGTCATCATTCATATCTCTGCTTTTTGGCAAGTTTTGAAAGGGTTAAATATCCTTGCTCCCTTTGAATTTTAAGCATATTCTTTTGAATATTATTAGCCAGTTCTGAATGAAATAGCAACTAACTAAATACTTATTTATATCAATGCTATTTTAAGCTCGATTCTTAGAAAATTGCATTTCATCATATTTATCATTGTTGAATTTATTTACGTATTCAAGATCATGCTCACTTATTGTCGGGAGGCATGATATTTTAGTATTACCCAATCATTTGGAATCCGTTTTGAATGCGAATGTGAATGTTGACATCATTTCTACTCTTCTATCTTCATTCTCCTTTACTGCTTGTCATTTCAATAAACGGATAATCAACTAGATTATGAAATATTCAAAACTTGAACATACGAACCATCCACATCTGCTGCTTCTCACTAACTTCCAAAAGCAAACAATCACATAACAAGGAAAAATTATAACTGTGAAAGTGCCAACTGAAATGACAAAGATTATCAGTTTTGAGCCTTTACTCTATTTTACAACGTAAATTGTGGTATTTTCACAGTAGAACTTAATTCCCTACCTGCAAAAATCAATATTTGGATTCAGCATTAGGCATTAACAGCGTAATCCCCAACATTTGATTGAAGTGGAAGGAAATGTAATCAAGCATCTAATTCATCCATCAACTTATTTATTTATACATCTTACACTCTACTGACTCCCATTAATAAATATCTCCTCTCAATTCCCAACTAATTGCTGGTAGAAACTCAGGTAGAAAGTTTCGTATTTAGTTCCGAATCGGAATGTGGGGGAGTGCAAAATCCAGGCATCAAATTACCAAAGCTCAGGTCTTGTATAGATTTTGGAGCAAGTTGGCTGGAAACTCATTCTACTCTCCTCTTCATTTCAATATCTGGAAGGATGATTAAATAAAAGTAGAGGAGGTAGAAGGCGAAGGCGAGGAGAAAGTAGGACCAAAATTAATTTAAGATCAAATTGCATTTCACGCTAAAAGTTGTTTGTCCTCTCTACCAAGATGAAACCTAAAACTTCTCTTCCACCAACACGCTATGTTACGTACTATTTTAAGGTCTTGGCTGCAGCCGTTGAGAAATTGAACCGTACACAATACATAAGAGTTTCCCAAAGTTAATTTTTGCAAAATTAATTTGAGAAGTTTCATTATCATAAAAACTGCTAAATGCTTCATTCATGACACGTGTTATTATAAAGTGTTTATGCTTTTCAGGGAAATGAAAGGGTTTTCGGTACTACTTTTGGAACAATTGAGGGTTTTATTATGGTTGCGAAATAAATAAACATTGCATTTAGTTCAGGGAAAAATGTATTTAAACAGAGATCAAAAGAGGCTTTAGACAGGTCAAAAGAGGATGACGCAACCTCCAACATAAAGCTTGGGATGAAAAGTCAACAAGGTGTACCCTTTGGACCTGTATAAATAAATATTTATGTATAATGAGGGCAAATAATATTAAATTATCAGTTGTAGAATTCAAATTCAATGCAATTAACTTTCCTTCATGTGCCTATAAATTGGAGCTTCATTAAAGTAAAACGAATGGATCATCAAACATCAAAACTCTTTCATCATTAAGCTTTGAAAATTCTAGTCTTTTATGTAAACTTAAAACACCAAAAACCAAACACTTTTTTGTCCTCTTCAAACCAGCTCGGCCCTTTTACCTTAATTGGTTGTGACAGCATTTGACATTTGTAAAATCGGGTGAGATATTAAAAAAATCATTCTATATATACAACAAAGTGTAAGAATATTGCAAACAGTTTCTAAAAGTAAAGGAACTTTAGCCTTTGGCACTCTGTGTTTCAGAAATAATTAAAACTTACTTTCTCTAGAAAAACATTCTTGTTTTTTCCCCTTTGAGGAGGAAACACTGATGCATGTTGATTCCTAGAAATAATCATATAAGTGTGTGTCGAGATATGGCTTCTTTAATATCCGTTTCTTTGAAATGACTTGCATTTATAATGAAAGGAAAAGTAATAAAAACATCTTTAGAACGTATCATGAATGCTTATTAGTCTTTTCTGTGATAACATTTGAATTTTATAAAGATTGAGAAAACTTTGTATATTGGAAATGTGTAAACTTCTCTCGCTTTCAAAGGTAAAACAGATCCCGTAAAATATCCCAACTTTCACAAATCTAAAGGTGTACATAAATACAAGTCATTTGAATATCAAAACGTAAAGTTGGCTAAAATGTATTTTATAGAATATTATAATTTATGATATTCTTCCAAAGATGATGAGTTATTGTAGCAACATTTTTCAATTCAAATCCAAGGAATGCAACAACTGCGAAAGTGAAAGTGAAAGAAAGTTAAGAAACGTAAAATTACCCAGTATCATGAAATGTTTCTTGGAATTGATGCCAGTATGATATTGAATGATTCCGAGTAAAAGATAAGAGATTGTTGGTGAATTGGGGGATATGAAATATTTGGCATGATACAAGGTAACAGATAGCCCTTCCTTTAGAATGGTGAAAGTAACCAAAGGATTGGTTCGTGATTTTCAGCCTTTCAGATTGAGACCCACCCCAATTATTTTAATGCACCTTGAAGCTTCGGCTGATGGAAATATATTTGAAATTTTAGGTCAAGGGATATCAAAGCAAATCCAGAGGAAGTACGTTGACTAGATGCTATCTTTTATGGACGTCCATTCCATTGTCCAAAATAAATTCGTTACTAATCAGAGACCATACAAAACAACGTCATTAATACGCAAATCTACTTTGTGCTGTATGCTATCTAATGAGACTGCTTGTATATGAAATGACAGCACTCCATTTAATTTGGCCCGGAACCCACTTTCCCCACTCAACCTCAGCCAGGGTTTTAGGGAAAATAAAACTTAAAACAAGGACAGACCTGAGTTTTTAGTCAAATTGAATATAATCTCGTAAACCAAACAAGAACTCCACTCCATTATTACGGTATCGTATTATCCCACTACTTGTCGCCCATACCACTCAACTCAACTCAGCTTTAGCTTTCTCTTAACCAAATCCTGGTGAAACTCTCATCCTTCCCTCCTGCTGTTAAGCCTAGTGGGCAATTTCAACTATCCACGCTTTCGTAAACAAATAAGCACTTTACAATCAAAATTCTGGAGACTTTAATCTAAATCTAAACTCTTGAGCCCAAGATTGGTCTTCTTGAGAAGAAACGCTTAGCAAAGAAGATTTTAAAGAGGGAAATTGCAATCAGCGACTTTACAAGCTAACCACTACACAAACTACTTAAACCAAAACCATGCAAGTTAAGGAAACCAAAAACTCAAGAGCTGCTCTTCTTCTTTACTTTTGCTATTTGAAAAAATGGACCTATGTAGGTAAACTTAGTACAACTTTGTATGCAAAAATAAATACCATCATTGTGTAAGTTATCTTTACGACTGAATAACTCTTTTTTCCTCCTAAATTACACTTGCAAATTCCCAAACTTTTACATTATCATTAAAATCCCTTCTTCCTTTCTCTTGTTTCATTACATTCAATTTGACTGTTTGAATGGAGGTGGGATGATACGGTTTCGGTCGGATGACTAAAGAGCAGACCACAAAGGAAACAAATGAGGAGCCATTCAGAATTTTTAAAGAGGAAGAATGGCAATGTAGTGTGGCTATTTGTGGTGGGTGTGTGAACACGGGAAATAAAAGTAATTTATGCAACATTCCACGATTCAGCAGTTTCACAATCTACAGAATGTATGTAGAGGGGAGGTTATTGTTACAACCACTCACTCGTAAATCTTCAGCTAAGCCAACACACACCACCAAAATGTAAAAAACGGGGATGTGGAAATTTGTAATTCAGAGGTGAAAGTTAAATTCCACAAGCAAGGAGGCAAATGCAGAGTGTGGATAAAGCAGGGAAATGGAATTTCTTTGAATTGTCACTATTTAGTTGCAGACTAATTAAGCGCAAGCCAAGCCTCTTTGGAGTTTGCTCTTGTGGAAGATTTAACAAAATGCTAATGAGGGGATTAATGGATGGGAGATAAAGTAATGGATGATATTGGAAACCAGGTCACATACAACAGGTAACTCACTCACGTTTCCTCACACGCGGAAGAGTAATTTACTCCAGTTACTAATGCGAATGGCTGCTCATAAACAGATGTCTTCAAATAGATTCCCTATTATTACATTAGGACTGCTACTGTTGACTTGTGAAAACAAGAGATCTCATCATCCTTCAGTCTTTAGATTGAACTGGCTTCAGCTCTAAAGAAAGTTCCCTCTTCCTTTCTATTTACTCAGGTGAAAGGGAGTAAAGAGTCATAAGACGGAGTGAGTGCGTATTAAATGAAATGAAGTCGTTTCTCCAAAGTATAAAAGGAATGAATTAGAATCAACAAGTTGAAACTGAAGCCACCAACGTTACATTAGTTGCTTGGCTTTGGCTTGTGGCGTTTGAGTGAAATGAAGTTGGGAGTTTACAGCCTGTTCATGGATCATGATAGCCGTGATGATGTGCTGGGGAAAGTCTACCCTTTCAGCAGATGGAAAGTCTGCTTTCTCTCTTCTTCCACGGAGAGACTTGCGTCTTCTGCATCCACTGAATGATTTGTAGGATCCTACTATTTGCACAATCTTGGCTCTCACCCCGAATCAGTCTCAGTTTGGTCCTCGTCCAACTGAGCAATTCTAAACCAAGCTCCTCGCCGCTACTTGTGGCCAAATCAGTGGTGACTTTACCTTCAAGTGTAAATAAATACTGCTTACTCTTACTTTCACCAAGTACGCACTTGTGAACACTTTTCCAAAAAATAAACAAATACATATACCAACCAATCTCATTGGACTAAGTAAAAGAGTGACCACTTGTAGTATTAGTCATATAACAAATATGAGAAATTGCATAATATAGAAACTATTATCTGTCGTCGCATGTCCATCCATTCTTTATCTATATTTTTCTTAGGTGAGGAAAAAACATCCAAGCAACCAAATCACCTAAGTATGCATTTAGGGGGGGTTGAGTTAAGCTTTGAGCCACGATTCTGAAGCCAATTTTAGGCCGATTGACCTGATTTTTTGCACAGAGTTAATTATAAGGGTGCAGATGATTGCAAATGAATGGCCCATTGATCGAGCAAATATTTCGAGTAC
>JAQIXN010002502.1:0-11392 GCA_034698145.1 Proisotoma minuta
AAAGTCCATTTCTTTGGTCCCGAGGATGACCTCGAATGGAGAAAAATACAATTAGGTCAATTCGCTAGTTTTGGCTGTAATCGTTTACATGATTTAAGAAAAGTTACTCATATATATAAGGGTAAATTACGTAGGAAAATTATTTCCATATAATTTACTAAGCTATCCAAATAAATTTTTACTGTAAGCTATATTTCACAAAAAATATCTATTGTATAGTAAAGCCTTTGTCCATCTTTGAATTATTTGGACTGGGTAAATTTAAGTTTTTGTTGGGACAAAGTACAATTTTAGCTTTTAATCATGTATTTAAATATAAATATTTTACCAACTCAACACGCCAACTGCGTTGTTCATTTCTACGTAAGCCAAGAACATTCCAATGTCATCGCCACTCCAAATTTAAAACTCCAAGCGACTTGAAATAATAAAAGATACTGTCTTGGAAATTATATCTTACATTATAAGTTGTTTATTTAGCAAAAAATGTCGATTTTTAAAATGGATTGGCATTTGTGCATTTTGCTCTGCACGTTGGGCTACTTATCATTAGCATTAGCAGCACCAGATTCTGCATTTTCTGGAGATTTGAGTTCGTTTGGAGATTGTGCTTTGAAGTTCATCAGAATGAACGATGATCCTTACTTCAGAGATTTAAACGAGGCGCTAATCGAACTTAACATCATCAGACGAAAAGTTTACGTGACGCAGATTGTTAAAGAGACTCTAAATATGTCTTCGCAAGTTGTGAGAAGTGGATGGAGAGACTTCCCAGTTAATGCAAAGTGTGGGATAACAATTATATTCGGTCTCTCAGATCACGAACAGTTTTTAAGAATCCGTTACTTTGGTGTGGACAACTACATGTCATCGCAATTTCAAAACTTTGTCATCGTAAACAAAAAACTCGAGTACAGCTTCCCCACAACGTATTGCTACAAAACCCCGGGAAGAATATTCAGCATTGAGGTTGAAAAATTTACAACGGACGATTCATTTACTGAGATTCGACTAAATTGGTACTTCTTCTGCGCACTGTGTCCTAACATCGAAACCTATGACTTCCGGAGGATTGTGAACTATCAAAAAATCTCCTCAGTTACAATCAATGACTTAAGAGATGAGTGGGGAAATTTTCGAATTGCCGTCCCCATCCGACCTAGAAAAGAAGATGAAGCGTGGTGCATTAATTTGAAAAACAGAGGGAAAACTCTGTATGCAATTGGCTGCCCAAAAGACGAAAAGTTAGTCTCATACATTTTTGCGGCAATCAACTTAACACGGACGCGGGAGACAGTGGCCTCATCTTCAATTGCGCAAAAACATTTTTTTGGATTTTTCAAGCTTTCCGTCTATTACGACTTCTACATCAAAAGAGATCAGAATGCTCTTACTTTCAAAGAAAAATTTGGATTTGGGGTCCTCCACTGCAATTTTGATCCTAGGTCCATGCAAACACAAATTGGACAATGGATTGCTCCGTTCGATTATTGGATTTGGATCGGGATTTTTGTTACAGTATTGCTTACATTATTATTCTATCGGATTTTTCAAAATGCTAATGTAAGCTTAGTGCTCATTGAAATAATTCAAATAATGCTTAGACAGCCAAATTCTAATGCTGCAAATTTGCACCCGCTTGTGCTAATTCCTCTTGCATTTTTTAGCTTTAATCTGCTTATGCACTATGAATTTTATTTTGCAATTAGGTTAATTGCTCCTCATTTTCAAATTACACCTCAGAGTTTAAAAGAGTTTGTTGAGCAAGGGCACAGATTTATTTACTACGATGAGCATGCTCATGATCCCCGAAAGCTTGCATTTGAAGTTATAATGAAGCCAGAGTTCAAGGTAAAGGGGATAAATCCTGATTTGTTGAATGAAATTTCCATCGGCGTCCTTACTTATTCTGATATGCGTAGAAAATTTGAGGAAAAAAGGGGGAAACATTCTATGATAGATCGCAATGCTAATTTGTTTCACAAACAATTGCAAAACTATTTTTTAGATGGCAAGTTCCAATGCTTTGTTGCAAATGATGTCGCAGACGTAAATTCTTTTTGGTCACATT
Source organism: Proisotoma minuta (assembly GCA_034698145.1). NCBI lineage: Eukaryota > Metazoa > Arthropoda > Collembola > Entomobryomorpha > Isotomidae > Proisotoma > Proisotoma minuta. The sequence goes on from JAQIXN010002502.1 coordinate 2,072, forward strand.
TTGATTTCTTATTAAGCTCCAATGCCATTAAAGCTTTTCTTAAATTAGCTCCGAGCTATTTATGAAGAGTGGGCAAATTTACAAATGTTTTACAATAATTTTGAAGAAAAAAATTGGAAGGAATTGGAAAGACCTGGAATTTTTATTACTTTTGAAAATTTATCCCGATTTTTCGTGTTTTATTTTGCTGCCCTAGTTTTTTACTTTTTTTGCTTTGTGCTCGAGCTGCTAGTTAAAATGTTTGGCAATGCTAGAAAAAATAAATTAAATTTAGTTACCGAAATAAGCCAAATTAATTAATGATAATCAACTCGCTCACTTCTAAATAAGATATTATAAATGACAAACATTTAATAATATAAGCCTTAAAATAAGACTTTATTTGCAACTGTAACCATATAAATTATTGAAAAATTAAATACTTCAATTTTGTGAAATAAATATTACCTTCAATTTCAATTGTTATTTTAAGCAATAAAAACTTTTGCTTAAGTTTGCATAACGAATTGAATACAATACAAATTGGCTCAAAACAATAGTCTTTTGTTTGCGTTGTCCTCGTCCTCTTCCTCCACTTAAATATGCACATACAACTTTCAACTTTTCAAACCAAAACATATTTCCAGGGATATAAATAAAAAAGAACTTCAACAAGGGAAACATGGTCAAAATCATGAGCATTTTGATAATTATTTTCATATTTACTTGCACTTTGATATCGACCAACGCCACGGTAAATAAAAAACATTTAATAAATTCTAAAAATGTTTTTAATATTGGATTTTTTTTTAAATAGAAGAAAAAAGATGATGATTTCAAACTAAGAGATGTGGAAATTGGAGGGCACAGTTCTAATATGGACTCCAAGACTTTAAATAGAAATGAGAAAAAATTTTAACAGGTTAGAATTTATAGGCGAATCCAATTAAAAAAGACACAATTATTTTATACATATTCTCAAAAATTCATAGAAAGGCATTTAAATACGAAAGGTCAAATTATAAAAATTAATTTTACAAATGAAGCCCTGAAATTTGCTTCCATACAAGCAAATTAAACTTAAGATAAATTGTATAAACCAAAACTACATTTTACTAATAATCTTGGGTTATCCTATAACAAGGTATATTTTAGCCCGACCCAGAGATTATGTGATCAGTTTGCCCGTGAGCTTTTAGTTGCGCAACTATAGCGCCTTAAATATTTGCGCGATTTACCTTAAACTTTGAATATAAGCTTTTGGAGGTATAAACGGTTACAGAACAAAAATATCAATATGAAGGTCAATCCTTACTGCTTTTTGGTGAGGAATAAGATAACGGCCTCAAAATTTCCCCCCGTTAGCATTTAAGGGGGCAGGAACTGATATATGAAATAATAGTTTTGTTACTTAGGATTTAGGATACCAATACGCTTGACCATGTGATCACATTAATGGGTCGAGTTATTTGAAATTGCACTGAAAGTTTTATATATTTTAAACCTAAAATTAAAAAAAAATATATTAGAGTGACTGATGCATTAATTAATTTTTCAGAAATTAAAAAACGGGAGACTTGAAGAGGAAGAAACTGGCAAAAAATCAAAATTCAATTGGATGGCGTAAATAAACTGTACCCAATAATAATTGAGAAATCTTAATTGGTTTGTAAATATGTAAATTATGGAAAAGTGTAATAAAGTAGATGAATAATTGTCTAAATTATTATGCTCCTTATTTGAGTTTATCTTATGACCGAGTCCAATTTTGAAAAAGGGACAGTTTCCTTAACTTAATTTCAATTAACTTTTTTGATTTTGATTTTTTAATCGCAATGCGTTAATAAACATTTTTATAAACTAAATCACCTAAGAATATTTAAAAATTACTTCTAACTTTTTTTAACCCTATGAAAATAGTCTTATAGAATCGTCAATGTTGATCTGTAGGTCTGTCTGTCCAACCAAATATGGTGGGGTTTGCAGTATTCGTGTGAAGTTGGCCCAACCCAAAAAATAGCCGGAATTTCTAGCCCAAAAAATTATTTTTGCTAATTTGGGTCCAAAATAAATCCAAAACAACTGGAAACGATAGAAATTAGATACAATTGCAAAAAAGGCTTTGAAAAAACCATATTTGAGATAAAAAAGGTAAAATTTTAAAATGCTTATATCTTCTTCAATTTACATCAAAACTTCAATTATTCAGGCTTAAAAGACGCAGAAAGAATGGTTTTACATAAAACAAAAGAGTTTACATTGATATCTCATGAAATCAGCCAGTGGCAGGTGGCCAAATACGACAGTGTTTTTACAAGGGAGGTACAAGTATACATTTGATTTTTTTTCTCCGAAATAAAGCTTGCGCACACTCTGTGACTATATACACATTGTTCGGAAAGTCCAGGGCTACAACATGCAAAAACCCGCTAAGCTGGCGAGGTCCTGGAATTCCCGCTATAAATTGTCAAAGTTTGCAAAATTAAAAACATTTGATTATTTTAATAAGTCGATGTTTCTCAAAATCTAAACAAGTTATCCACAATCTGATTGATACGTTTTCTCCAGAATATCATTGGCTTTCAAAAACAGAAAACAGATTGGGTGTACGATAATTAGTGACAAAATGGCAGCCCTTTAAGTTTACCCGCCGAAAACCATGTGGGAGCACATGGTTTGGTTTTGAATTTTTTCCTCCGAAATACGGCTTGCGCACACTCGGTGACTATATACGTCTTGTTCAGGAGGCTCAGGGCTACAACCTGCAACAAACCGCTAAGCTGGCGAGGTCCTGGAATTCCCGCTATGAAGCGTCAAATTTGGAGGTAGTGGACTAATAAATCTGCAAAACTGGTTCAATATGGTGGATAACTTTGTTTAGAGTTAGGATAACTTTGGTTAGACATCAAAATCATATTTTGTAAAGCAAAAACTTTTAATATTTAGTAGCATTAGAGATTAAGCGCACACCGAATTTCGTTGAATATCGGAACCGCCTAGCCAGATTTCTAGCTGCAATGAATAATAAAGTGATATTGAGCCGTAAATGAAAATAAATTTTGAAAATAATTTCTTTATTTTTTTCAAATAATTTTTTAATCTTTAATTAGTAGAGTCTTACTCTGGAACTTTCATGTAAATAGTTTTATCAATTACACTCATATTGAATGCATATCCTAAAAATGCAAAATATTATGGTTAAGATAGGGATAAGTTAGGCTTACCATAAGCTTCGTTAGATATGGGATTGTGTGTCTGGTCTTATAACGACATGGATGCATTTTATATTATTTAATCAATCTTTCGACTAACTGACTGTTGATATCATCAGTATAAAATTTTTTGAAAAAAATGTGAGATATGCTCATTTGATTTTTGGCCAAAAACCCCCCTCTCACTTTTCAAACAAAATGGGTGGAGTTTCTTTAGCGCGGACGCCATCAGCTCTTTGCCACTGTTTTTAAAATTTTTAAAGTTTATGTAATTTTATTTACGGTCAAAAATTACGGTTTTCTCCTGAATTTTACTTCCACTTTGAATAATTCGAAAACTAACGATTATTGAAAATTGAAACTTCAAATGCAAACTTGATTCAAACTTAAAGTTAAGGCATTGAGACAAAGGATTACCTGAAAATAGTAATTGCGACGAAGCCATCATGCAGAAACTTGATGAGCTTATTAGAAGTATAAATCCATTTGCCCAAGCATACAAAATGTTAAAAGAACTTGAAAATGATCTTCGTGTAAATAATGACACAGAAGGGCTTGCAAATATTCGCATGTATATAAGAGATACAAAACCGGCAGCAAACCAGCATCGTGGCAGATACAACGATCCACGAGGAAATGAAGTGGCAATGATTTTTCATAGCACAGACGGACGGACGGCACACATCCTGATAATAGAGATATTTGTATATATCCAAAACGTGGCCATACTGTAAATATAAATATGCTTAACCCTAATTGTGACCCGATGACATATGTATTACTGTTTCCAAATGGTGAGAGAGGATGGCAAATTAATTCTGGCCACTTTGAGCTTCAATTTTACAGTTACAGACTTCACGTTCGTTCTGAAGTAAATAAGATATTCTATGCAAGCAAATCATTGCAATAATATTTCGTGGATGCTTATGTTAAAATCGAAAGATCCCGGCTAAATTTTAATCGGAAAAATCAAAAAAAGCTCAGAGTAGACTCTTATTTAGGTCTAATGGACCATGTACAAGATTTAACTAATCCATAAAATAATCCATAACTAGGACCTGATGTCAAAACTGTAGAGTTATAGCTTTGAAATAAGGTCATTTTCATTTGGTTGCGAGACCCCAAATTAAAATTATGTTGATTTAAAGCCGTGCGTTGATCCAGCGGTGCGCATTAGAAAATTTGGTACGAGTCTCCTTAAATATTGTATTGCTATTCTAAAAGTTGAATGTTTAGAACTTTACAAATTTCAGATAATATTCTAGCCTAGCTAGCTCTAGCTACAAGAAAAATATTCAAACTTAAAAATCGCCGAAATATATTTGATTTTATGGCGATTTTGCCAGACTAAACCGGAAAAATCAAGAAAAATCAGTAATTTGTCCCAAAAACTAACAATTTTGGGGTAAAATGAAAATAAAAAACGGTTTTGAATTTAGAAACTATATCTTTTTCTAAAATGGGGCTCAACCTTCGGTAAGTAATAAATCTCTGAATTGAGAGCCGAAAACATTCAAAAACGGAAAAAAAGAGGAAATGTCGGAGTCATTTCTCATGCAGAATTTTTGATCGTTTCGCGAAAGTTCAATTCTCAGAACTATCACATAGAGCCCAAAATAAAGCTATATAGTTGTACTATTTACTCTGTAAATTTTAATTTTCAAAAAAAATCTCTCATTAAGTTATGAGGGGAATATTGCCCGTTTATACGCGCACCTCAACTGAGTTATGGGTTATCGTTCACAAGCTCCTTGTTCTTACAAAATGGGGGCAATATGAAAATAAAATACCACATTTTCTTTAGTATTTCAAGAGCTTTCAGGAAATGTATTTATATTTTCAATAGTCAATAAAGTGAACTTGATACAACGGCAAACGTTTTGGACAGAACTTATGCAACTACTAGGTATGCTAAGTTTTTTACTTTTTCTATGTTAAAGAATACATTTGGATTTGAAAATTTAAAATTATACAATAACATTTTTTAGTTAGATATTTGACAATTTTTCTAATTTTTCCCGTAAGTTTGACAACATCTAAAAAAAATAAAATGTTAGTTTCAAAAGTATATTTGAATTTTTTTTTAATCAATACAGATTATTTAATATTTCCCTTTCAATTCTGAGCTTCAAATGATTTTTAGTTAAATTTTTGTTAAGGAATGGAAATTGTTAAGGCTTAGAGTCAAGGGAACTTTTCTACAATTTTTGAAGGTAATTAACATTTAGATAGGATGAAGACGATGACACACATTTAAAATTACGAAATTCCCACCAAACTCATTTACAGCTTAACATGGATATTATTTTTTAACAAGGTATTTGCTTTAATTCCCGCAGCAATTTTTGGATTTAACCAGATACGTTTGGTTAAATCATTGCACGTGTGCAATTCGCATTGTAAAAAATTCAAAACGAAATAAAGATTCATTATTCATTTGAGAACGAACAACTAAAATAGTAATTCTACATATTAAATCGGATTTAAAGTATATTTTCTTCGATAAATTAAAATTCTGATACAAAACAAATTTGTTACATAAGTTTAAAGTTTACCGGTTAAACATATTGACCCAAAACATGATAAACATTACCGGACCCCGTTCAGGATTTAGATTCAATTTTGAATCTGGATTTTTTTAATTTGATTTCTATTCGGAAATCTGAATCTTGGCGAAAATCATGAATTTGCAAAAATCGTTAGATATTTGTTGCATTTTGTTTTAAACGAGTAGATTAGCCCATTGATTTGAGCTACAAATGAATTTGGACTAAAAAAATATGGAATGAAAATTGCATAACGTTTATCTACATTTTTTGTAGGCAGTTAATTTTTAGTTTAATTATGGCAATGGCAAAGTAAACAGGTTTTTTCTTAGTTAACTGTTTTCTCAACAAATCATTGAATATCGCGTAGGAGGGCTTAAAATCGTTTGCATTTTTTACAAATATGGTTATCATGAGTCATAGATTAATGAACCTTGTTCTACTTACGATTAATTTGGGAATCAGATTATAATCTAGATTTGTCAAATTCGATCCTCTTTGGGAAATCAGACTCTTGTTGAAAAACTATCATTTTGAATAAAACGTTCGTTTCAAGTACAACCAGAGCTACAAATTCGTATGGAAAATATATTTTAATTAGTTTTAAGCAAATTGTTTTATTCCAGATTTTTCTTCAATTTTTAGCTGAAAATGACTTCGTTAATTTTTTTAGAACTGAAAAATGTAAAGGTGGACTGGATTTATCCGCAATTTATTACAAGCATTTAAACTTTAAATACCCCTACACTGTAAAAAATAGTTTACAACACAAACAACCTAGTCGATTTTTGGTACAATTTTGAATTGTAAGGTTTCAAGCCGTTAAAATTTTTCTAGAATATTAGGTAGGTTTGTAATTCTGAGATAATAAATCAATTCGATAGATTGCATACATTTTATATTGAAAAATTTGTGAGATAAATACAGTACGTTGAGGGAAATTAAAGGTCACAAACATATTGAAGCAGGTTATAAACATAACTGAAGAAAGATTTTCGTGTCGTAAACTGGTGCTGGAATACAGTAGGAACTCCAAGCTATTTTGTTAATTAAATTTTTTGATGCGATTCAATCATAAATTTAGAAGTGAATAGCTCTCTAAAAAACGAAATATAAAACAATTTAAAGCAAAAGTTTAATTTCATTAAAAATTGTTAGTCCCAGATTAAAATTTAGTAAAGATTTAAATGATATACCGAATACCTAACATAGTAGGTAGTTATATATAATAGTTATATATAATAGGTAGTTATAACATTTATCATGACGAGCAGTTCAAACTTAGGTTATTTGAAAATATAACCAATGAGTTGTCAAAAGTTAATGATTTTAGTTTAATTTTGGAGTTTTGTTATGAGAGAGTTCGCTGCCATTAAAATTGTTTTAATTAAAATGATGGCCACTATAAGAAGTAAAAGATTTTGATGAGTCGGGTGGAAAATCATCTTATAGAATTTCATAATTGACCGAAATAATAATAAATCTTAAGGAAATTGAAAACAACTTCAATATCAATGTCTAAAAATAATTCATGATTTGCTATCTGAAAATGTTTTGCAAATTTTATTTCATTGTTTGAAGTGAAATATCTGTCGAAATAATTAATAAACTTTAACATTTGTATCTCCAAATATTTGTAATAGTTTGACGCCTTATTTAGTCTGTCAATATTTTGAAGATGGTTAAATAATAAATCGGTAATGTAATTTTGAATTGTGCTAATTTTAAAGTTTGAAAAAGAATTGCAAACAAGATTTGTTTTTATGCATAAAAACGAAAATTAAAAAAAAAGTTTAAAGTTTAAACAGACTCGTTTTACAGAAAACGATATTGGAATACATAATTATTACATTTCTACTTGCAAAATAAATTTTAAAATTTAAATTTAAATTACCTGTTAATTTTAATATTTATGTTTGTATAATGTAGAGTGTTTATCAAATGATAATTAAGATTCTTTTACTACGTGTTGTAATGAGATTTAAAGTTTTGTTCGACTCTTATGTCAATTTAACTGTTTTTAATATTTGGATAACCTTAAATAATTTTAGATTAAAATTAATTTTCAATTATTAATTAAATTTTACTCAATTTCCACACGGTTAAAATTATGAAATATTTAAACTGAAACGTTTCTACATTTGCGGGCAGAGACCGCAGGATCTCCTAGTAAATTTTAAAACATTTTGCTCCAATTTTTCCTAAAATAAATAAATGGGGTAAACCCGACCGATAAACCCGACCCGACCCGAACGGGTCGGGTCGGGTCGGGTTTAAATATAGACTTTGATAAAAATAGAAATAAAATTATAAGACTGTTCCTTAAAAAATCAAATCATTTTAATTAAATAATTCATTAATTTAGAAATAATTTTTGGCTTCCCACCAGCAGTTAGGGTATAAAACAGTTAGGGAAAACCCGCTTTGATTTAATTTTTTAAGCATGTTTGCAGTTGAATTATTATTTTTTATTTTTACACCATGATTTATAAAACTATTAATTCTACATTTAGCAAAAAAAAATCACTGCGCGATGCTAGGAATACGTTCTTAAAAAGGAAAACCTAAATTATAAAAACACATTAGAAATGTGAAGGGTACAAGCAATCTAAATTAAACCAGTTAACCAATTTTTTTAGAAAATTTAAACCGGCGTCATATAGTTATTAATTACTAAAAAATTAAAGTTATTTTTCAATATAAAATAACAACTTCAAATAACAAACTTAACATCATCGAAAATAATAAAATGCCTTCTAAGTTTAATGACCTACCAAATATTACAGAAATAAGTATTTTATAGGTGTCAAACACTTAAAATCCAAAATTATAATTTGTAACAATATTTTCAAAAAATTTAAACTTTAAATAATTGTAAAGATAAAGCAAAGCTTTTTATTTAGAATAGTCAGGAGCAGGATTTTTAAAGATCCTTTTTAATATAGGATAAATTGGATCTTATGAATTTAGTATTTTGCCAATATTTTAAGAATAGAGTTTTACTATTGTAATGGACTACGGAATTTGCCTTTATGGAATAATGAGCTTTAACCAGCTTTAAAACGATGGACCATCAAAAGAAAAAAAGAAAAAATTTATAATTTGCATAATTACAGACTTAATCTGTACATATGCAAATTTAGCAAACACTTTTCAGAAAGTTTACTATTTTTTACATTTACTAAATGTTTGACGCTCGTTACTTATATTTTGTTCAAATTTTGACCAGGATAAATTGGTTAGAGGTTTTTTTTAAAAGTCTTTAGAAAAGTGGAAATTTAAAAATGTAAAATTTGTAATAAATAAATAAGTGATATATAATTGGTTTTTATTTTCTTTCGATGTTAATTTTATAGGTTAGAAAATCCATTATAAAGTTCAAATATAAGATTCAAAGTTTTCAATTTCTTTGTTTAAATGCTTTTGCTTATATTGATTTTGATAACCAAAAACTGATATCCAGAAAATCTCTAAATCTACTTTATTCTTCAACTTAAAAAAGCCTTGATTTATTAAGGGGTGAAACCCCTTTATAAGATGGCTCTGTCCGTCCGTCCGTCCGTGCGTGCGATAACTCTCGAACG
>JAQIXN010002503.1:0-11392 GCA_034698145.1 Proisotoma minuta
CCCCATATAGGATTAAAGCATGGGGCAAAGTGGACCGGTCCGTTTTGCCCCATATAGGATTAAAGCATGGGGCAAAGAGGACCGGTCCGTTTTGCCCCTGGTCTATTTTGCCCCCGGTCAAGAACGTTTCGGGTTTACCGCTTTAGTTTTAAAGTCTTCGAAATCAATTTTTTAGAGTCATAAGCTAAGTTGGGTCAAGAAAGTAAAATTTGTTATGTTAAATTAAACGTTTAAAACTTAACATTTCCGTTAAAATGGCGAGCTACATATTTCCAACGTTTACAACGTTTTATTTTGACCTCAATGACGTATGTGCAAGGTTTCATACAAATCATACATTTATGACGACTTGGTCAAAAATTATAATGGTGACGGACAGTGCGTGTTTGAGCAGTTAAACACAAATGTTCCATTTAACAATTACATAAAAGTTTATGTTATAAATAGTATTGACATTTAATATTGACTGAAATAGCATTTATAAGCACAAATACTCTTTTAAGAAATACAAAATAATTTAATAAATTTAAATTCATCTTTAGCTACTGTATTTAATTGTTAATTATTTCCGTGCCCTGATTTGAGCCCTGATCCATCGTACTGTGGTGGACACTTTGTGGTAAATTCCTGGCTGACGGTCAACGGCACATCCGAAGCCTGCGGAAACTATCCCCGCAAGGGTCCACCTCCCTTCGTTCATTGTGATAAGAGGGCCCCCACTATCGCCCTAAAAATAAAACACAAGCTTTAAATTGAAGCCGGTCAATTTTATTTCATTATTTTACCAAACAAGCATCCATGAGACCATTTCTGTGCCTGTTTTGAAGGGAAAAAACTATTAGCTGATTATTGTAAAACAATGTTGGGTTTTAAAGTTTACCCTGCACAAAACATTTCTTCGTGAAGTTCTACTCTGATGTGTTTCTCATCATGCCATCTTTTGCACTCGTCATTTTGTATGACAGGGACTGAAACTTTTTGCAACACGTTGGTGCCAGTATTTCCTGCTTTTATAGGCATTAAAATGCAAAGCATTAGTATATTACTTTTTCCAATGTTTACCATAAGTTGTCGTCGTCTTTCCCCAACCTAAAAAAACGAAAACATTTTAGTACCATTAAACATGACATAAACATTATATTTTAAATTTATACCTGCGACGATTCCTTCTGTCGTTGAAGTGGGGAATGTTGGGTCATCGGGGGGTAGATTGATGGATAAAATGTTAGCTTTATATCGCACAGGACGATGAAGTCGCAGCAAAGCCACGTCGTATCTAAACAAGACAACTACATTGAAATTTTTTAAACTTGTTCAACTGAATACTGAATATTTTTTATGCATACATGCATAGATTTAGTACAAAACGCATATCGTGATAAACCCTAAATCATGCATTTGGGCCAAATGTAACTTTGAGGAAATTGGGAAAATTAAGGAGTATACTATCTGTTTTGTAATTCTCTGCATCTTTTCTCACCTATCAGGTTGTGTCAACATGTACTTGAATCTGGGATGAATAATTGTCTTAGCAACTGCAAAACTTTCTACCGGAAGCGGCTCCAGCCAACGTCCAGTATCCTTTGTATCATGCTCTCCCAAATATATCGTAATATCTGAGAGTTTTGCGCGGTGTATACAATGGGCTGATGAAAAAAGTTAGTTTCGTTATAAAAGTTTACAAGGGATTTCTTAGGATAATTTCCAAACCTGCAGTTGCTACATAGTAGTGGTCTATGAGAACCCCTCCACATTGGAAGCCTGAAATTCGTATATGAGCTTGCCAGGGAAATTCTCCAAAAGTTGCAGTTTGTCCCCCAATAATTCGTTTTTCGGAAAGAAACATTCGGGGAAATTGACGAGGTAAAAAGTGAGATGTGCTGCTATCTTGTCGGCCTAAAACACTTATTAACTAACAATCTTTGGTTTAATGAAACGCGTATTTGGTTTACTATTTCTCTGAGGTTCCTCAATATTCCATGAATGTGACAGACTGATTAAGCCCACAAGGAAAAAGAATGAAGAGATCCTCATCTCATACAAGATTTGGAAGAAAGGAGAAAAACTTAGCACTCCACAACTACACACTTAATTAAACAAATATACTTTATCACAAACACGTTGATTAACACACACTGACTGGAGAATCAGGTCGAGTAGGTAAAAAAATGCCGGAAATCCAAACCGACCTGTTTGAGAAACTTTTTTATAAAGTGATAGCGACAATCGAATCAGGTCGACAAAATCGACCTGACGACCAAGTTCAGAAATTCGTTTTCGACGCCAATGTGTCGAATTTCAGAAATCGGCTAAAGAATTAATTTGGGAGGAATTCTGAAGTTTGGAGGAGAAGCAAATTTAATTTAATTTAATTTAATTAAACGCTAACATTTCCAGTAAATGGCGAGCTATTTAAATCCAACGTTTACAACGTTTTATTGAGGAATACTATTCTCCTTCCTTTGGGGGATAACGGGGAAATAACGGACGGAGATAAATCCCTTATAAGTGTGCTTATTACGACAAGCTTCAAAGCATAAATACCAAGAAGTCGGGCTGACTCATCTCTTTTTATAGAAGACAAGAACCGGGGATTCACGATGCGTTTCAGGCGTAATTATTTTTTGCATGTAAAACAAAATTACAATTATGTATAATTATGTGCATAACGCACGCTGGGGCAAAATCAAAAATATTTGGCCAAACCTTATGTTAAAAGTTCTTGGCGCTTTTGGGGTCGAGTTATAGCTCAAAAAATTAATCACAAAAACTAGTTTAAAGAAAAATTAGCTGCCCCGACTAATATATCCGGCGGGAATATTTTGCTCTATTTTCATGCTAATTTTTATTCAACTTTAACATCTGCACAATGATACTAAGACTAAAAAATGTTAAATATTATCTACCTTATAAAATGCGTGTGTTTGAAATGATTTTTGCCCGTAACGCTCTTCTGCGCAAATCACGTGAAGGGAGATGGGAGAGAGGATAGAGAGATAGTCAACTATCTCACTCAGCTATCTCGCTTAAACATCACTTAAACTCAACAAATTTACGGGGGGTGTGGTTCATAAAAATAAATTTATTTGTAATTCTATTTTTTTTATGATTTTTGACTTATATATATTTCGTACGGAAAATCGAAGGACCGCCTCGGGGCTGGTTTTTAAACTAAGAAAAATGACAATTAAATGTTAGAACCACACCCCCAGATCAAATCTCGCCGAAGGCGGGCTTATACGCAAGTTGAAAATATTGGGAGTTGACCAAAATATTTTGATTTGGTCCCAGCGTGTAACACGATACGTTTCAGACGTAATTATTTTGTAATTATATATATTATAATATAAAATATATACATAATATATTATTTTGCTGAAGATGATATTTATTCAGAGCATTGTCCGCCTAGCTCACCCTCATTGTGTATCCGTCTCTCCAAATTCTCCAAATTAGATTTCTTAATCTTCTCAAAACATGTTTGCATTCATAGCTTTGTACGGGACACATACATGGATACATACATTTTTAATTTTAACCTGATTCGGACAGACAGGCAGAAACTTGAGCCCTTAATCGGGCTGACTAAAAAAATCTGGGTTTTCCGTGACTCTGAAAGATTCTCTAAAAATTCATCTCCTGTATTTCGTCACTTGTCATCTTCATCGGCATTCGTCATGAGCCAATGAGTCATGAGCATCCCCTTTGTTGTCCACAGATAATTTCAATACTCAACCCTCAGCTAAAAGTAACGATCTTAAAATAAACATTTGGCTAAAATTATGCAGCTGCAGCATCAAATTTAATTCCCAATGCGCAATTACTCGAGCAATTAAAGCCAAAATAATGTTTGAGAATTCATTTAATACAAATTTAATGTCCCATTTCACAATAAACAATGGATCATGCTAATATTGACATTTAAACTCAATTCAATCCAAATTCCAGCCACAATTAAATACTAAATTAATTGAATAGTCTCAACTCCGTCTCAATTTGCCTCACTCTCAAATTGAAGTTATCAACTCCGAGTCATTTCCCCTGAATAATTCATGATTTTCCACTATTTTGCACCTCACTAATCCAAAGTTCATCTGGAATAAGCTATTAGCGTCGTATAACAAAGATTTATTCAGAGCATTGTCCCCACAGCTCGCCCCACGGATTTATATCCATCTCCCCAAATCGCATTTCTGCTCGTCTCAAAACTCGTTTACATCACAAAACTTTGTAGTTAGTTAAATCCCTTTAGTGTTTCCGATTCAGACAGACAGACACTTTAAGCCCTTAGTCGGGTTAAAACTGAAAAATCTCGATCGCTCCGTGTAACTTTCGAACGTTTTGACCCAGAACGACCTAGAACTTTGGGTGTAGTGTGGCTGATCTGTAAACGCTGTAAATGTTTGAGCTGTAAACGCCAGACGGACAGACAGGGCAGGTAGTTGAACAAAGCAAGCCCTGGCTCGAGCTGGATGCAAATGTAGAAAAGCAAACACAAAGTTTGTTGTATCCTCCAACATTGAGTAAAGAAGAAGAGCGAAGGAGTTGCGTGTTGAAGTTGTGACGCAGAAACCAATTAAATAAAAAATTGATAAGCACTCTTTAAAAGTGAAAATTAACCCAACACTCACAAAATTTACGACTATTTTGGGGAAAACATTAAGAAAATGAAGAAAACAAGGACTTTTTGTTGATCCAGTGCCAGTATTTAGTATAAAAGTGGGATGGAGGGTAAATTGTCCCTCTTCTGCGCCGCGCTGGCGTTGATAAGCTCCAAATTTGTGGAATCCACGCTGCTAAAGGTCATCTCCGTCGTGGAAAACGACGTCGTCTTCTCTGCCCCTTGCAAATGGAACAGGGAACTTAAATCTGCGGATGGCTTGGAGGTAAATCCCCACAATTTGACCTTTGTGGGGTCAAATCGCCGTGTGCTCACTATTTTCGAGGTCAGGTGTCAAAAAATTGTCATTTTCGAAAATTGACAGCATAAATCGATGTCAGACCTGTTAGAGGGCTTAAAATGGGAATAACTTGTGTTTGCAACTGATTTTGACGTTGATAAGTCTTAGATTGTCCTGCAATGACCTCATGACCTCTTTTTTTATGGCTTTTACACGCCTATAAAGATGCCTAAAAGGCCAAATGGTCCCAATCAAAGCTCCGAACTGAACTTGACCTCGAAAATGACACCTGCGCCCATAAACCTCCGAAAAAACAACAATTAACGCCCTTACTTATCTCAATCTTATCAATTTAAGGGCCTGTTAATAACCGCCGCCCCTTCCGACGCCTGCTCCCCCGTCACGCCTCCGCCAAACGCCAACGACAGCTATCTCCTCGACCCCAACTATTTCCTCATTGCCTCCAGCGCCCAGGATTGCAGCGTTTATACTAAAATTGGATTCGCGGAGCGCGCAGGATATGCAGCAATCGTCATCCAACTTCCGCCCTCAGTGGGTGTCGAAAAGGAACCATTTTCGTCATATGCAGGCGCCTATTCGTCACTGGACAAGGAAAGTGACGATTGGGGAGATGGACTTTCTGTTTACCCATGTCTAGTCAGTTTTGGGGACGGAATGAAACTGAAGAACAATTACACGGGGGATGAGTACGTCGATAACGTTGTAGCGGGGGCTGTCAAGTGACCTTTGACCTTGTCCTGATCTCTTGGACAAAAATTACGACAGAGTTTTCACATTTTCACTTCCACTTTTCCCATTTGCAGTGATTTTTAAGATATCAGTCGATTTATAATCAATTTATGGCAATTTTTCGCATTCGTGACAAATTTGAACCTTGGCCTTCTTTTGGGGTCTTGTGACTTGTTTGAAATGGTAATTTCGTCAATTGAAGCCAATTGTGTCTAAAATTACACATGACCAAAGACAAAGGAACATGATTAATCACAGCTCCGCTACAACTTAAAATATTTACTATTTTAACTGGTTTTGTTCTAATTTCAATTTAAATTGCAGTTTCATCATCCATTTCGAAGACGACGGGATCGACACTTGGACGAAATTCTTCATCACGAGCTTTTTGGCGTTGATCGCCATCCTTCTCGCAATCGCCCTCAGCTACTGCGTCGTACAAATGTTCATCCTCCTCGTCATTTGGGTACTCGGCACACATTTTGAGAAAAATGTACAAATTTTGACAATTTCCGTCTCGAATTTTGATATTTATTTGTCAAAACCGTTATTTTATGAAATTGTCGTTGAAATTTTATCTTTGGGAGATATTTTCGTTATGAAAGAGTTCTAAAATTAATTATTTTCTATTAGTTTATTAATTTGTGGTTGTATTTTCAATTTTCTTTAAATTTCAATTCAAAAATTTTGTAAAAATGCGAACTTTGCTCTTAATTTCGTAATTTTTCCAATTATTTTCCGATTTTTCTAGTAATTTTGCCAAATTTTTACTCAAAGCCAGAGAAAAAGTTTAGTTTGTTCCCATTTTGAGTAATTTTTCGTTAATTTATCCGCTATTTATACAATTTGCCACAGTTTACTACTTTTCATTCGAAAACATTGTCAACATTTTAACATTTCTCCTTGTTGTTGACTGTTGGCTAATTTCTTCTAAAACAATTTCAGGTCCGTGACTCCATCGTAAACTATTTGAATCAACGCCGAATAAATCGCCGCCGCCGCCTCCCCGCCCACCAACTCAAAAAAATCCCCGTCCAAGCTTGGAGCTCCGACATTCCCCAAGATATGTGCACAATTTGCCTGGAAAATTATGAGGAAAATGATAAAGTTAGGATTCTTCCTTGCTCTCATGGTACGCTGTCAAATTTCATGACCTCTGACATCGTCCTCGTCACCTGAATGTCTTTGGTCACTGTTTTATTGTCTAACAATTGCCTTTAATTGTTGCAGTGTTCCACATGGGCTGCGTGGACCGCTGGCTCCTCTACCAGAGACGGAAGTGTCCAAACTGCAAGCGGAAGTTGGTGTTCCCCGACGAGCCCTACGACTCGGACTCGAGCACGGAGGACGAGCGGACGCCGCTTATCCGAAGGGAGGCTCAGGGCTCACTCGACCACTCCCTCCCCGGCGGCCTCACCTTCACCTTCAATGAGAGCGTAAGCCTACCTTAAATACAAATTGTTCTTAACTAACACTAGCTCTACTTTTTAGGACTTTGCAAGCCATCAACAGCCAATTTACCGCGCCATACATCGGATGATGCTAGAAGCAAATGCGCGTCGCCTTCGCGCAGCGCAATCGCAAGGCCAAGCCCAACCGCAGCCAGGAACTTCCGCATCTTCAAACAATTCTGTGGATCTTTGCAACGCGAGTATCACTTCTTCGTCCTCATCTGCTGATCGTCAGCAAGCCGCCATAATCCGAAATGCCCGCTTATCCAGATTCTGCCCCCGGAATCGCCTACCTCAGTACCTCTTCCGGCGGCAGCCAACAGTATCTGTCATAGACGACCATGGTCATGGTCACAGCCATGATCATGGACATGGCCATGCATCCGACTACGTAGAGGACACTGTGGACCACATGCCTGCAGGGCCTCAAGCCCCCCCGTCCTCCCGGACGTTTAGTGACGAAGGACTGGAAGACGAAGATCAGATAACCCACATCCAATTTCTGGAAGAGGCCAACCTGGCTTATGAACGCTCCCTCCAACAATTAAACGGCGAAAGTGCTTCGACTTCTGGTCAAAATAATGTCTAATTAAGAATCTCTAATTAACGCATAGTTCTTAACAATCTCTTAATAATTAAATGTGATATTTATCTAATTTTATTTGAATAAAATCGTTTTAAGAATATATTAAATACTAATTTAAACGAAGAGGAACTAAAACATTTAATTATAATTCAAACTGCAGCTGCAAATTAATGCAAACCTTAAAAAATCTGTCGTGTCAAAATTGTCAATGGTTGACGTCCTTGACAAGATGACAATTCATTGGAAGCATTGCACTCTTTATAAAAACCTGTTTGTTACTCTCCTCGCATCCCATTGTTTAACTATTGGCATTGTTGGTTTCGGGTATTTGGCCCATGGACATTCATTGTTAGTGCAAAATAACACTTACTTTCATTTAATTCTCCACTCGTCCACTGCTGCTGGCCAAGTCAACAACTTACGTCATTTTAGCCAAAATGAAGCTGTTTTTAAGCATTTTCCTCCTCGTTGGCGTCTCCTCCGCTCAAAACTTGACGGCAAATGGGACAGAGACGTCCGTGGTCGTGAGTACGAGCAGTGTCAGTGTCAATGTCAGCGTGACGACGACGACGACTGACGCCGCACCCACTGAAAGTAGTACGACCACTGGACCACCACCACCAGCCCCTCTAAAAGAAAAGCCAAAGCCGCCGCAGAAGCTGGGGCCTGTCGTCACAGTGAAATCAGGCTCTCTGAGACCCCTCATACTAAATTCCCGGAGGGGTCGGGAGTATTTCGCATTTCGGGGGGTTCCGTATGGTGCTCCCCCCGTGGCTTTCCAGCGCTTTAAGGCCCCCGCCCCAGTTGCCCCTTGGGAAGGAGTGATAAATGCCACAAAGTTTGCGCCCCCTTGCATCCAGTACAATGTGCTGATTGATGAAGTGGAGGGGGACGAGGACTGCCTACACTTGAACATTTTTACCCCAAAGGTACGCTATCAAAAATCATAAAATCATATAAATCATAAAATTTGGCCATCTCAATTTATACTCATTTGTTTACTCAATTTTTACGCAGCTTGCAGAAGCCAACGACACCACCACAAAATATCCTGTTGTTGTCTTCATCCACCAAGGTAATTCAAATTATTTTAAAATTGCCGCCATCAGCGACAACCATTACTATCATCCAATTCAAGCTTTACATGTGCAAACTTGCATAACTTTGACGCCCATATTTTAAAATTGGCTCAGGATGAATTAGTTTTTAATCTAAAGATGTCTTTTTCAAATTTCCATATTTGAATTTCCCGCAGGCGCCTTCATGTTCGGGAGCGCTGCGGACTACGAGGCCAAGTACCTGATGGACTCCGACGTCGTCCTCGTCACCATTTCCTACAGATTGGGCTCCTTCGGCTTCCTCAACACCCAAGGAAATTCCGACGCTTACGGAAATATGGGGCTTAAGGTAAAGCCAAAACGAAATATATGTAAATCTACTCGGTGACGGTGGCTTCAAATTGTTACCAATCGAATATGCGCCAACGGTGACAAATTGTGACCACTTTGTTTAGAGTGATGATTGAGCCAATTTTTGTTGTAATTGCAGGACCAACTTTTGGCTTTGCAGTGGATTCAAGACAACATCCATCTCTTCAACGGAGAGAAAAATCTTGTGACAATTATGGGCGAAAGTGGTACGTTCAAATATAACAAAATGCACAATTACTTTTTAACTGCTTTTTTGAACACATCCCTTTGTGAGAAGCAAAAAAGATTAAAATAGCTCAAATATTTTTTTGCTCTAACAAAATGCAGATGCCTCGAAAAGATTCCTAAAATCCCAAAAATTATTATTTCAAACTTTTTTTCATCAAGTAATAAATGATAATTTATAATTTAATAATTTTCATAATTTACAAAAGCTTCCAAGCTTTTTCTTCAAAACAGACCAAAACTTTTCATATTAATTTCCAAATTAACGTTTCTAAAACATTCAAATTCTTTGTATACATAAAATCCAACAAAAGCCTTCAAATTCTCCCAAAAGGGTAAAAAACGTTTAGAAATCTTTCAAAACGCAGAGAAAGCTTGCACTTTTTCCAATTTATCCCCAAAGCATTCCAAATCAATTTTACTTTGTGTTTGCAGCTGGAGGCGCCTCCGTCCACTACCACCTCCTCTCGGATAAGAGCAAGGGTCTCTTTTCAAGGGCCATTTCCATGTCAGGGACGGCCCTTAGTCCCTGGGCATTCAGCCGGACGCCGAGGGCCAACGCCATCAAATTGGGCACAATGTTGAATTGTCCCACGAGCGTCATGTACGAACTATTCATCTGTTTGCAGGGCGTCAGCGCTGTGGAGCTCGCAAAAAAACACAAAGCATTTTTTGTAAGTTTTCAAGACAATCCCAAAATTTTAGAACACTTTGAAACAATCGATTTCCATTTTAGGAATGGGGCACTGATCCAATCGCCCCATTTGCGCCCTCAATCGAATCCACGCTCGACACCGAACCCGCATTTATCAAATTCTCCCCTTACGCCCTCATGGCGCAAGGCCACATCAACGACCACTCCCCTTGGATCTTGGGCGTGACGCAGGACGTCTGTCTTTTGGACGCTTGGTCAATTTTAGTAGACCCCCAACTGATTGCAGAAATGAATCAGGACTGGCACCGAATCGCCCCCCTCAGTTTCACCTTCAGGGACTCGGCCCTTGAGCCGGATGCAGTGTCCAATCAAATCAGGGCCTTTTACTTCTCAGGCGCAAAGGTCATTGGCAATGAAACGGCGACCAATTTAACCAATTTATACAGCGACCGCTTGTTTAACCACGGCACGCGCACGACGGCCCTTCTTCACGGAAAGACGAAGGAGTCGGTGCCCATTTACCTTTATTCCGCCGCTTATCGAGGGCAGCAGAGCCACCTCAAGTTTTTAAACATTAAAGAAAATTTGGGTAAGTAAAGCGCTGGCGGCAAATTCCGAATCTAGCGCCCAACTCAAACTAATTCCCTTAATTACAGGTGTGAGCGAAGGTGACGAGCTCCAGTATCTCTTCAACATGGGACGATTTGACGAAATAACTCGAGGTCATCCTGACGAGTCATTTTCCGACAATTTCATCTCCCTCTTCCTCTCTTTCGCGAGGGAGGGGAAGCCTTCAGGGGTTTGGGGTCAAGGTCCCCAGTGGAAGCCCATGTCCCTCGCCCAGGTCAAGGGGGACGAAGCCCTCAGCTTCTATAAAATCGACGCTAATTGCTCCGTAATTGACGAGCCTTTTGTGGATCGGATGAGTTTCTGGGATTCGTTGCCGCTGAATGAAAATGAGCACGAAGTTACGGGCTCGAGCTTCGCGAGGACGGACGCCAACGGGATGGAAGAGCTTGCAAATAAATAGACCCATCTAATTTAACAATTTTTATTAAGTTAATAAAGTTTTGGAACGTTTTACAATAATTTGAGCTCGGAATTTGATATAAAAACGGGTTTGGATCATTGAATTCTCTGGTTAAAGGACCCACAACCGCCTCCGCCACTGCCCCCAACGCCAACGCCGACGCCTAGACCCACTCGTCCTCTCAAAGCATCCCCTCTTAATTTCCTCATGGACTGTCCCCTCATGAAGTGCTGGGGGTGGTGATCGGCCAACTGGACCGAGAAATGCATGCAAATGGACGCGTCCTCGTTTGTGGCCTCCTTCCCCTGTGGAGGGGGTAGCTGAGGGAGATGAGAAAGGATGAGGAACTTTGGGGGGCAATTTG